>CAMZMU010000117.1:39028198-39088147 GCA_947311845.1 Poa pratensis | reverse complement strand
GTACTAACACCGAAAATTGCTCTTTCATAACAAGATTTAAAAGTGCAGGTTTAATTTCATAAAATTCTGCTGAAGCAGCAGGTGGAGCAATAGGTGTGCATATGAAATCATTGTTGTTCGTGCTAGTGAAATCACACAACTTAGTGTTCTCAGGAGTACTCATTTTAGCAGAAATAAAAACAGTACAGAAAATAACTTGAAAGTAAACTAGATGCAAGTAACTAATTTTTTTGTGTTTTTGATAATTGAAAGCAAACAAGATAAAATAAAATAAACTAAGCAAGACAAAAACAAAGTAAAGAGATTGGAAGCGTGAAACTCCCCTTGCAGAAGACTGCTGTCTCCCCGGCAACGGCGCCAGAAAAATAGCTGTTGACGGGAGAGCAAACAGTGGCAGTCTGCTAAAGCGCTTCTAACTCCCCGGCAACGGCGCCAGAAAAATAGCTTGATGACGTGAAACACACGTTCGTTGGGAGACCCCAAGAGGAAGGTATGATGTAGTCAGCAGCAAGTTTTCCCTCAGAAAGAAACCAAGGTTATCGAACCAGTAGGAGCAGCAACTCTTCAGAAGGTTGTCAACGGCGCCAGAAAAATAGCTGTCGCAGGGAGTCTGGACTGTTGACATGGAATCTGCACACAACACAATCAAACTACTTTGTCCCAACGAAACAGTGAGGTTGTCAATCTCACTGGCTTGCTGAAAACAAATGATTAAACGTATGGTGTGGAAAATGAGTATTAAATTGCAGAGAATGAAAAAGGAACAGTTTGCAGTTTGTGGTTGTTTAATCAGTGTAAAAGAATGGACCGGGGTCCACAGTTCACTAGTGGTGTCTCTCCATAAAAGATAACTAACATGTTGGGTGAACAAATTACAGCTGGGCAATTGACGAATAGTGAGCGCATGACAATGCATATACATGGCATGTTGACTACTATAATATTTAATTGGGCATTACGACATAATACATAGACCGTTATCCAACAACATCTATGACTAATAATCCACCGCCGGGTTGTCATCCGAGTTCCCCGTTGGTATTAAGTTGCAAGCAACGGATAATTGCATTAAGTAAAGTGCGTAATGTAAACAAACACATATGCCCGTGGACATAGCGTCGTTAGGTTATCCCTAGTGGCAACAGCACATCCACAACCTTAGAACTTTCTGTCACTGTCCCAGGTTAAAACGGAGACATGAACCCACTATCTAGCATAAATACTCTCTCTTGGAGTTACAAGCATCTACTTGGGCAAAGCATCTACGAGTAATGGAAAGCATGCAAGATCTTAAATAACATATGAGATAGATTGATAATCAACTTGACATAATATTCAATATTCATCGGATCCCAGCAAACACAACATGTAGCATTACAATAATATGATCTTGATCATGTAGGGCAGCTCACAAGATCTAAACATGATGGCACAAAGTGGAGAGACAACCATCTAGCTACTGCTATGGACCCGTAGTCCAAGGATGAACTACTCACGCATCACTCCGGAGGCAGGCATGGCGATGTAGAAGCCTCCGGTGACGATTCCCCTCTCCGGCAGGGTGCCGGGAAGAGGTTCTGAACCCTCCCGAGCTAGGGTTGACGACGGCAGCGTCTGGATCTTTTCGTGGATATTTGCTCAGGTGCTTAGGGTTTTCGCGTCGGGGGGAATAAGTAGGCGAAAGGGCGGCGGCTGCGGACCCCCGAGGGGCCACACCACCCTAGGACGCGGCAGAGGGGGGGCCCGCGCCCTAGGTGCGTGTGGCCTCTTGGTGGCCCTCCTCTGCTACTCCTTCGCTCCGTCAGACGTGTTCTGGAAAAATAGGCACCCCGTGTAGTTTCGTCCAATTCCGAGAATATTTCCAGACTAGCTTTTCTGGAATACAAAAACAGCAGAAAACAGGAACTGGCACTTCGGCATCTTGTTAATAGGTTAGTCCCAAAAAATGTATAAAAGTGATTTAAAGTAGATGCAAAACATGTAGCAATTGGTATAAAACAGGCATGGAACATCAAAAATTATAGATACGTTTGAGACGTATCAATGCTTGTCTGGGAGCTCGGCAGATATGAGACGGTCGTATTGTTCTGGCACAAGAAGCTTATATCTCGAATCCATAATCAACAAGAAATGGGCATGCAGGAGGCCCCTCTTCTGGAACTCTACCACATAGACGTACGCCTTCACAACTCCTAGGATATGCTCCTTCGTCAGCATATCTTTCATTGTCTCCAGCTTGGCCCTGAACACTCAGGCCACAATATCTGGTCGGTCCTGCGGGGTCTGGCCTGGAAGCAACTCATCCTGTATCTCCTGCCACTTTGGGTTGCAGGTCATCGTCAAGAAGATGTCAGGCTTTCCGTACGTCTGCACCAATGCCATGGCGTCCATATGCACCCGCTTCATGTCACGGAAGCCCCCCTGGAACGACCATGGGAGAACAGTCCTAACGCCAACAGCGCTCGCTCGTGTCTCCCCTGCCGTTATGCTATCGACAACGCCTTTGTATAAGTCGGCACATAGCTGGGGCTGGTTGTTCCTTATCCAACTTAACCTCCATCCCTCGATCTTTATGTACATGTCGACCCCCCACTGCTGGAACGAACACCCTCCATGAAGTATGGGGTTGAATATCGCTGGACACGTCTGTAGCCTGTAGCAGTAGTAGTCCTTGACGGAGACGCATAAACGGCCACCCCCCTCTGCGTGAAGGATGAAAATGAAGGTTAGAAATGATTGGAGGATGATTCTTTCTTTTAAAATAAAACAAGAATCTCAAATAGCCGCACCTCCATCTTCATCAGGGTTCGCTCTTGGTAGCCGCGCAACATGCCAAGACTCATTACGTTTAGGGATATTTGGATGCCATCCAAGCTCCCCCTTGGGAAGAAGAGGGGATACGAGAGCGGGTCATAGCATCCTTGTGTGGCTTGTATGCTGTACCTCTCATTGTTGTTCCCGTAGAGGGTAATGCTGCGCTTGAACCTATTTGCCAGATCGCTTCCTTCAACCCAGATGGCGGCCACCTCCGATGATACTGGTAGATTGTATCTCCGTTGGTCTAGCTTCTGGTCGGTGTTAAGTTCTATCCGGTAATCCTGGAGGTTGTCCCTGTGATCCCCCAATCTCCTAAACTGCTCGGAGTAGGGGTTTCGTCTCATGATGTTTGTCAACTTCCGGACAACCTCCTGGTCTAATTGCTCAGTGGCTTCCTTCGATAGGTCAAGTTGGGGTCATCATCATAGAAGTACAATTGCAAATGTTCTGGACGAGAGCCTGGCCCGAATGAATGCACGTTGTGGTACATTTTGCCACTCGCCCGGAACGTGTAAGTACCAGACCTCATGTTCGTGCAGCTGTTGTCGAGGCTGACTGATGGCTACGTGTTGGTGAACCCCAAGAGGAAGGTTATGATGTAGACAGCAGAAGTTTTCCCTTGAGAAATCTACCCAAGGTTATCAATCCAGTAGGACTTGACGATCTATCGGAAGGTTGTTGATGTTGACTCCCCTGGCGCTAGGGAGCTTGCACCAACGTGGAATCTGCACAGACACAAACCAGAACTTTGCCCAACACGAAACAGAGAGGTTGTCAATCTCTCCGGTCTTGCAGAAACAAAGAGTTAAACGTATGGTGTGGAAAACAACAGGAAAAACAGCAAGTAACAGGAAACAGATGATTGCAGCAGGTTGTGTAAACAGTATGAGGAAATTGGACCAGGGTCCACAGTTCACTAGTGGTGTCTCTCTCAGAACAGATAACTAGCATGTTGGGTAAACAAATTACAGCTGGGCAATTGACAAATAGAGAGGGCATAACAATGCAATACATGCCAAGATGTCTACTATGAAATCTAGTTGGGCATTACAACAAAGTACATAGACCGTTATTCCAACCGCATCTATGCCTAAATAATCCACCTTCAAGGCAGCATCCGCATCCTATTTAGTATTAAGTTGCTAACAACAGATTATTGCATGAAGTAAAGTGTGTAATGTAATCAATACAAGTGCCCTTGGACACTGCACCAATGTTTTATCCCTAGTAGCAACAGCACATCTACCATCTTAGACCCTTCTGTCACTGATCCAGATATCTAGAGACTGAACCCACTATCGAGCATAAATACCCCCTCTTGGAGTCACAAGCATCTACTAGCAACGGAGAGCATGCAAGATCAAGAGCACATAGATAAACAACTTGAATAAACATGGTATCAATATTCATCGGATCCCAACAAACACAACATCTAGCATTACAATAAGATGATCTTGATCATGTTAGGCAGCTCACAAGATCTAAACATGGAGGCACAAGGTAGAGAGACAACCATCTAGCTACTGATATGGACCCTTAGTCCAGGGGTGGACTACTCACGCATCACTCCGGAGGCAGGTATGGTGATGTAGAGCCCTCCGGTGATGATCTCCCCTCCGACAGGGTGCCGGGAATAGCTTCAGAACTCCTCCGATCTGAGATTGACGATGACGGCCGCGACGGAACTTTTCGTGGAATATGATCGACCGTAATAGGGTTTTCGCGTCGCGGAGAATATATAGGCGAAGAGGCGGCGTCGGTGGCCGAGGGGGGCCACCACGCCACAGGGGGGCGCGGGCCCACCCTGGGCCGCGCCCTAGTGTGGCGTGGCCCCCTGGTGGGTCTGCTCCGACTCCCCTTTGGACTCCGTGATCTCCTCGTGATATTATTGACGATGTCTTTTGTTTCGTCCAATTCCGAGAATATTTCCTTAATAGATTTTCTGAAACCAAAAACAGCAGAAAACAGGGAACTGGCATTGTGGCATCTTGTTAATAGGTTAGTCCCAGAAAATGCATAAAAATGATATAAAGTGTAGCCAAAACATGTAGCAATTGATATAATATCAGCATGGAACATCAAAAATTATAGATACGTTTGAGACGTATCACTGACGCCAAGGATCGTGAAGGAGAAGTGTCCGTTGAAGAATCGGATGCTCTCACGAAAATGTCTTGTGTCTGCATCCGCGCTAGACCATAACCTCATCAGCTCTGGGATAGGTGTTGGTTCAACCAGGTCGATCTGCCCATTTCGACAGCAGAATCCGTCGCTCTCACGCTCAAACTTCTTGGCCTTGCAGTGTCCGTAGTCAGGCACTTTCTTCAAGATATGTGTGCTATCTGGGAGGTTTGAGTACACAAAGTCAAAAGGATCGATAGTGCCTGCGGCGGATGAGTCTGTCTGATCGTCGAAGTCCGTGTCGTCAACATCAGAACCTACACGCATATCATGTCACAACATGGTATTCATATTGTATAACTCGTAAGAGAGAAGGCAAGTGGAAAGGCTGGAGACTTACCTTCACCAGCAAATAAGTAGTCCTCGTCCATGAGGTCGTCTGGGACAGCATTCTCGTCCATGAGCCTGCTAAGGAAGGCATCCATGTCACCTGCAACGTTTTTTAGCATGTAAGTAAAGGTTCGACGAAGCTTGACATAAGAAGCATATTGAACATGTGAGAATCACCGTCGGATCCGATGGTGTAGTCTGACGTGTTCCCCGAAGGAGAGACGGGAGGTGTGTGTGCGCTCGATATTGGGTTTCCCGTCGCCAAAGCAGCTGCATTTGGGCACGGCATTGCGATGGACTGAGAGCAAGGGTGTTTCGCCTAGCTGCGGCGTTTGCCTTGTGCTGAGCTAGCAATGCCTCCCTCTCATGTTCTGGTATGCTCCGTCTGCGTGCTCTTCTCTTGGCATTCATCTCTTCCCTCTCCTTTGTTGATATATTTTGTCTGCTAGCCCTCTTTCGTGTGTTTCTCTCATCGAGCTTTTTGTTTTGCCAGGCTGCTCTCTCACGTGCATTAATCACCTCCTTTTGCTCAGCCGTCAGCGCTTTGATCTGTCGGGCCACTCTTCTGCGTGCATTAATCTCCTCCTTTTGTGCGGTTGTCAAGCTATTTCGTCGAGCTCTATCTCGCTCACGTCTTGCTCGATTTCTATCTTCTTTTGAAATGTTGGCAATTGGTTGCCTGTGCTCTGCCATCACCGTAGTTGAACTTCCGGTGAGATAGTTGGCATGTTTACTACCTGAATTACCACATTAAGAAAATAATAAGATGTGAAACCAGGTGGTCAACATTGTATGGTGCTACATGACAACTTGTGTACCGTTTGAACCTTCGCCTCGGAGTATCACAGTACTGGTAAGTGTTCTTTGCAATTGAGGTGTGCATGGAGTACACAATTCAATATGGCCCTCTTCTTCATCGGACGAAGAAATAACTGGAGTGTTCAAAGGCTTGTGTATAGAAAACCCGGTAAGTGGTCGTGGCACAATACTTGTGCGGGATCGCTTTGAGGCTCCATGTTCATTGACCACTGGTCGAGCAGAAATTGAAAAAACATGGACAACGTTAGTTTGAATGTGTCACGCGTGATGAGATAATTTCTCTACTACTTATTAAAAGGTCGGCGAAATGCAACCTTCTTTTCCTTTCCGTGGTGGTTGGTTTGAATGCGACATATTTGCAACACTCTTTTCTAATGTACACTTTGTGTCATCCTTTTACTAATCTGCAGGCGAATATATGTTGGCTTGAAGATAATGGTCTTTCTTTCTTGTTTAGCTTCTTTATTACTCCTCTCTTCACTTCACATCCTAATTTTCTTCGGTCCCATTTCTTCTGCTGATTCAAAGTAACTGATTGTCAGAAAAATGAACATTCTGATAGTTCAATGTTGGAGCACAACCTTAAACTAAAGATATATAAGAAAAAACAGTACAATTAGCAGCAATTTAATTTAGGTGAAATTGGTCCGGAGTGCTTGTTATTAGGGACCTCAACTTAGGCCGGTCAGATGCAGTGACGCCTTGAATAACTTTCGACATATATGATCAGTATTAGCATGTCTTCGATATATTTGGAACACTGTTGCTGAATCTATGAATATTTCAGGATTTAGTCACAGTGGTTGCTGAACATGGCTTTGTAGATAGTGTACTGTACATGAGTAAAGTTCCTAGGAAAATCAATATATACGAGAATATTGAGCATGTTTATTTCCACTGATCATTTTGGTTGAATTCTGAACAATATATACGAGAATACTGTACATGGGCTCTTTTGGAACACTTTTGGTGAATCAGTGAACGTTTCAGGGTTGGAACACTGTTGGTGAATCAGTATTAGTATTACTTGTTGCACGAGCAGTAGAAAAGACTGCCAAGGGTAGGCGTAACATAAATTAGTTAATCTCCTTCTAACATAAATGCAAGGAAAATGCTCATGTACAAAGATCAATCATGTCGATCTTTTAAAGAAACCAGAAAATATATGTTTAATGAATTAGGGTACAGGAATATATTATTCTCTTAGAATAGATTCTGATAAATTTACAAAGTAGTAGGAACTCCTCAGAGAAAATGACATAAACTCCAATGAAACAATCTTTACGTTCAAACAAGCCTTCACACAACAGGTTCTTTTAAACAATACTGAACAGACCAGATATGAAAATACTATGACGCCTCCCAAATTACAGGTACACACCGAAATCATATGCCATGCAGCAGTGAAATAATTTCAGCTAAAACATATTCCAACCATGTATCAGAGACGTCTCCTACATGTACTTGTTCCTACATCTATTTCTTGCACTGAGCATCCCTTTTTGCCCACACGGCTGCACAGAAAGCCACCTCCACTCTAGAAACCTTCGCACAAAGCTCTTGTCAATCGCTCCACTAATTACTTTTTGGCGGATATCTGCATTAACATTTTTTAATTTAATAGGAAAGATATTAATCGTCAGTTGTGTAATATTTTTGCAATTCGGTGCTGTGTTAAAATAACTCACCCTGGAGAGGACGTGTTGCACGATGAGTTGGGTTGAATGCAAATTTAGTATGCTCTGAAGTATTCAGATCACCTATTATTAAGATGAACAAATATAATTATGTGTTTCAATAAATGAGTTAAAATATACAATGTATGGTGATGCAGAAAAATCAATTACCAAATTTAATATCTTGTCGCAACATAGTTGCAACAACAATGGCGTTGCCGCCTTCAGCCGTTGACCATAGGTATGAGTTCTGAATCAATTGAGAACCCCAAATGCCAACAGGAATAAGATTACCCCTACAATTTTCAGTTTTTCAAATGTTATTTTAAGAACATCTTTTTGCTAATATGTATAAGACAAAATTGCGGTATTTCTGTATAAACTACACATACCACGCATCCATGAAGATTGCCTCTCTATAGTTTGTGCGCATCCCAACACGTTCACGTTCACAACAGTGAACAACTATGCCAACTATGTCTGTACAGTATGCATTATTACTTGATTCATTTCGAATAGTGAAGTTGTATTGTACCGAGTGAGTACTATAGTTGAAATATTTAAGATACATACCTACAAAGGTTTTATTTGGACGCTTGGCAACATCCCAAAATGGCATGAAATGTTTTGGGAGTATTGGGAACTCAACATGCACAGAAGGTTCAACAACCGTCATTCTATTAAAGTGGCATTCATAGTCGTGTCCAATGGCTCTAAACTCGGCATCTTCCATATTAGGAAAGATTGTAACCTTGTGGATAATATACTTCCAACCAGGATGCAGTATGAGGTTGAATCGCTCTACTTCAGCGTGTCCCCAAACATTTGCTTCAATTTTTGCCCCCTTTAATGTATTTGAGAAGAAAAGGTAAGGTTGTGATTAAAATATTTTTACATTTTAGCAATTTACTGAAACTGTTTGTTACTTACATTCTTATCCATAAGAATGAAGGAAATGTTGTCTGCATATTTATTAGGCTGAAACTTCACTTCCACCCTCACACAAATGCTCCACTTTGTGTGTGTGTCTCCATACTCAATATCATCAAAATATTTAAACCTAGGGGTCGGCGGGGTTTCAGTGATGGCTGCATACGTCCGCTTTCTTTTAATACTAATGGGTTCCATCTACACAAGAAAGGTACTAAAGGTTTATTGGTATCACAATGCCAGGCATAGCCTTCCCGTCCCAAAAAAAAGAAAATACACAATATCACAATTGGACATTAGCATAGTATAACATACGTGTAACAGAACCAAAGACATTCATGTATGTATCAGGGAGAAGGCATGTGCAGGAGAAGAAAAGCAAACAACACTTTCAGTTATGTTGACGTGCAATGGAGCAGTGCATCTAAGAAAAAGCAATATGTTCAGTACACAACAATTCTCTTTTCTCTGTAAGAAATAACGGTAAATTGTAGTGTAATTGTGGTACTGATGGACAGTTGTACAAATAAACAGAGTTTGGCTGCATCTGGAAACATAAAAATACAAATGTTCATGTATTTATTATCAGGAAGTTTCAGTCTAGATAAGGGCTGAGGTCTAGCCTTTTGACATGGTACAATATCAGCACATTCACTCTTAATACATTTGAAGCAAGTTTCAGTCCAGATGCGGACGGGCATTCAATGACTAAAACAGTGCATCACACAAGTAAAACAGAAGACAATATCCCAGAAATACGTACCTTGAATAGGCAATCAAAAAATACAGTCTTCTGTTGGAAATCTAAGGAAGTTTCTTGATGCTTGCTGTGACTTCTCCTCCTTACAGTCTTCTGTTGGAAATCTAAAAATGTGGCACAAGTGAAAATATGTGAAGCAACGGGTAATCAAAAGACTGTTGTTGGCAATTACAAATCAGCAGGAAATAACTTTAGGTGAAATATGTTAGGACTGCTTGTTACGACTGAAAAACTGTTGAAAAGCTAGGAAGTACCAAGCTAATTCCTATCTGCTTAATATTCCTGGTAGATCCATATGTGATGAAGCAGGAACACAAAAGAGGACATGTAAAATATCAGAACTATGAGTTAGGCAAACCGTACAGCCAAAAGGCACCATTAATATGATTAGACTGATTTTTGCTGCTGTCATAACTGTTGCTCTAATTCTGTATTCCTGGGTACAGTCTTCTTATATGATACATCTTTTGAGGAAATAATACATTGTTTTAGATCGACAATGTCCAAAAATAGTAATAATACACTATCAACCAATGAGTCTGTGCAATAATGAAAATACAATGGAACTGATCATTTAAATAAAACATTGTTACTTTCATAAGCTGTGTATATATCAGAGTTATGCAACTATACAAAGTCATGTATCTCCTAGACTCATACTGATCATTTTCCATGACGGCATTATATTCTGTAGGACCATAAAAGCCATGGCACATACAAATTGCACAGACCGAATTGGTCTCGCTTGGAATAGTATTTAGCATGGATGATCATGTATGTGAAGGAGAAATGCCCTAGAGGCAAATAAATATAGAGTTTTTATCGCATTATCTCATTAAGTTTATAATATGTTTTGTATCCTGCTATAACTGTATTAATCGGAATTGTTAATACACGTGTGATATATATAGACAAACCAGAGTCCCTAGTAAGCCTCTATAAAACTAGTTCATTGGGCAACTGTTGATCGAGATTTCCCGGTCATGGACAGTCACGTCGGTTGACAATGAGGTCATCTTATTAGTAGAATAAGGTGGTGGACATACCCAACAAAGTATTGCAATAGGATCGTATCACAATGTTCATCATTTGCAATAGGAAAGAAATATGATAGCTTATTCCTCAGACCGTGAGATCATATTAATTGCTGCCCCGGAGGATACTCAAGTGCATCAATCGTCAAGCCATAAATGGGTGACTATAAAGGTGTATCTTGTGGATCACAAAAGGGTATGTTGAGGCATACGGATCAAGAGCGGGATTTGTTCATCCTCGTGATGGAAAGATACTCTGGGCCCACTCGGTGAGATTACATCTGAAAAGCTGCGCAGCGTATGACTAGGTCATGGGGATGTAATATCACAGAACGAGTTAATTAACCCTTGTCGGTAACGAGATAAAACAGAACATCGGATGTTCACGATCATATCTCTGACTAGGGTAGCATCGAAGGAACAAAAGGAATGAATATCATGTTTATGGTTCAACGACGATATTCGTAGAATGCACAGGGACCGTCACAGGCATCCAGGTCTCCCTGTCGATCATTGGCGAGCGAAGGGTCTCGACCATGTCTGGAGTGTTCTCGAACCGTAGGGTAACACGCTTAAGGTCTTGCCGACACATGGAGATCATTTGGATTTATTGGAATAATAGAAATAGGGAGAGAGAAATAATCCGGAAAGGTTTCGGTAGTATCGGAAGAGTTTCGGGAATGTCCGAAGGAAGTTCGGGTGGTCCGCAAATTGTTTCGGAGTCACGGGAGATTAAATAATATACAAATATATTAATTATGAATTATATATATTTATATTAATTTAATATAAATTAAAAAGGGAGAAAATAGGTGCAGCCCACTTAATGGGCCAAATCCCCAAGGTGGGGCCCATGTGGGGGCCGCACCATGCATGGAGGTGGGGCACATGGGCCAGCATGGGGCCCATGGCCACCACGCACAACACTGGTGGCCGGCCGGCCACCACGCACCAACACTGGTGGCCGGCCGGCCACCACACCCCCTTCTCCCCTTTTTAGTCCCACATGGGGGAGGCAAGGTGTGTTGCACACCCCCTCCCCCCTATATAAAGAAAGGCATATTAATTGTTTTAATATATCTAAAATACAATTAATTTGTATATGCCGGCCTGAGTTAATTCTCCGCCCGCTTTTCTTTCTCTCTCCCACTAAAGCTATACCGCAGTGCGCCGTCGTACTGCGGAATTCCACCCAAAGTTCTACTCCTGCGATCTCAGCTGGATCTGAGAGACCGGGGGTTGTCGTCAAGCTCCGCACGTGTGTGAGTACTCGGAGGCGCCACACTTGGGGCGCCGGAGGCGTCATCGTCGCGCCGGTCTTCATCTTCGTCGCGTCAAGTTCTTCGCGACCTCGAGGTCGGCTACGTCGTCTACTTCGGCAACGCTTGTGCGGGAGCGTAATTCCCGCTTATCGATCTACGAGGGTACGTTATCGATGTTCCGCTCGTTACCGCATTACTAGATAGATAGATCCTGGCTATGTTTTGGTATTCGCTAGTTAGAAAAATTATTGTTTTCTGCTACGAACCCCTTCAGTGGTATCAGAGCCGATCTATGCGTAGTTTTGCTGGTACGGTTAGAACTCGTGTTGAACATGAGGGCGTCTTTCTTATATTTGCTACCCTCTCACGTGCACTTGCTGTTTGCCGTCGGCATTGAGTTGATGAAGCGGCCCGGACCGACCTTACGCGTACGCTTACGCAGACTGGTTCCGCAACTGACATATGGCTTGTACCATATATGCGGCTGGCGGGTGTCTGTCTCTCTCTCTTTAGATGGTCTAGAGCATTTTCAATGGAGGGCCCGAAAGGGATATTCAACATGCAATTGTTTGATCGACGTTGTGGTACAAGTTCGTAGGTAGGGAACGGTTCTCTCACGAAAGCCTTAGAAGCCACGTAAAACTTGCAAAACTAAATAAAGGTAGAAGCGTCTAACTTTGTTTTGCAGAGGCATTTTAATATGACATGGTTACGGTAAGTTTTTGAATTGTTCGAACTATCGGAGGCAAAGGAGGTGCCGTAGACTCGGAGCCATGCCGGGGTGCGAGGTCCAGGCGCACGGCGCCATGAAGGTTCAGGCGCGCGGCGCTGTGGAGGTCCAGACACACGGCCATGTCATATCGCACTTCATTACATTATTAGATTTTGTGTTGTTGTGTGTATATCCTATTGATTGCTTATATATAAGATATACGACGGTAGCTATAATAGGATGATCCCTAATAAAATACCCAAAATTGTGTTCTCCCTCAGTGTGCACCACCAAGAAAGTTCTACGTTATGAGGCAGGCCGTGACGATCGGGTGTCATACATTTCGTCGTTCGCATACAGTGGGTGTAAGCCATGTTGCACGCGCAAAAACACCGAGGTTTGTTTGGCGAGCCTAGTATGTACAGACATAGCCTCGGAACACGGGAAGATCGAAAGATCGAGCATGAGTCACATGATTGTTGTGATCGACATTACGATGTCCACCTTTGAAGCTGTGCTGCCGGCTGTGATGATCGAGGGTAGTACAGTGAATTAGGATCGTGTAATCGCTGAGATGATTTTAGGGATAATAATCTTAGTGGAGTATGTTTAATAATTTGATTATAAACTAAGCTCAATATTTTGTAAACTTAGCCTTACCAACTTTGCGATTATATCTGTAGATGGTTCTTTACCCAAACGACAAGTTCTACTTCGGTTACTTCCTTAGAGGTCGACCCCTTTTGGCTGATGGATCCAACTTCATCTATTGGTACAAGAAACTGAGAGAAGCCTCATACACAATAATATACTCTATGTTATAGAACAAGGATTAGGAGAGAAACCAGGAGATTCCGCTAGCGAAGAAGAAGATGAGAAGTTTCGCCAGCGTCGTGACATTTTCATAGAAGTGCAAGTCGTCATGTCCGCAAGCTTAGCACCTGCGCTGAAAGCTCAGTTTCAACACATGGAACCTTACGACATGATAGATTCGATCAAAGCACTTTTTATAGATGAAATTAAGTATGAGCAGTACAGACAGCTGAAGAAGTTCCATTCACTCCAGATGGAGGAACACACCTGTTTGGAAACTCATTTGAAGAAAATGTATGACATTTACTTGAAGCTTACAAATGTCTACGACTTCTGGATGGCGGATTCATGTGCGATAGCTGCTACGTTGATGTCTCTACCTCCCAGCTATGAGAAACATATCCGTGGCTTTGCTGTAAAGAGAGATACGATCACTTTCTTCCAGTTCATAAGCCAGTTCAGATCTGTAAAGGTTGAACCCATCGAAGGAGAAATCTTCGACGCTACAGGTATATTTGATATACAAAGTTATAAATGTACTCTTCTTATGATACTTGATGAAAAGTATTTGATACTTATTCTGTTTATGAAACAGTCCTGATTATCACAAGTATGCGAAGGACTATGATGTGACGGTGCGCAAGTGATGGCAAGCAAAGGAGTTGATGGCCAGTGGTGTTCACGTCCTCAAGTTATCATTATAGTATCATTAGTAGTTTTTGATAAAGAGATTTTGTAATAGTGAGAGTGTGATTTTGTTTAGTGTCTTGAATGTTACAAGACAAGTTATTCATATATGTAATAGAGCAAATTAGTTGTTTTATGTCATGGAACAAGTCAGTTGTTTTATATCATGAATAAAGTTTTTCTTGCGATCACATCTCGATTACAATATTTGAATGATAACCCGGTATACATTTATAAACTAGGAATATAAAAATTAAAGTCCAAAGATCAAATGATATTGTTTCAAGAACAAACACCACCGAATTTGATCATAAAAGCAATGTAAGAAATATAGATGCTTCGATCTATTTAAGTTACATATGCCGAATTGATTAAATTAGATATTGAAATGTCAATATAAGAAGAAATTAATTGAAAGTCATACTAGATGATTATTAAATTAAATAAGTGGTGAACATCATTGTTTCGAAATTTTCTATGATTCTAAGTAAATAAATGTATTTGCTAAAAGAAACATGAGTCTGAAAATAATTTGATAAAAGATCAAAGGGGATTTTCAGAAGAAAGGTGGATAGAAATTAGATCCACATGATTCGATCAAACAGGACAGTATTTTTGAATTGTGGTTCCAACTTAAAAGGACTTGTGAAATTTTGTTCCACAAATTATAATACCAGATATAATGATATATGAAGTATTATAATCATACTCTATTTTAGATAAAGTGTGGTCTCAAATAATATCTCCTAATAAGTTAGAATAATATTTATAGTCGACATCCACTTTAGAAATAAGTTTTCACCGATAATTCGTGTAATCGACAGTGAGTGTCGTGGTGTAGATGTTTATATGATAATACAAAACTGTACACGAATAGTTCTTTGTAGAATACTCATATTAGGTATGAGAGTGTATTCTGTAAACCAAAACCAACAGAAGCAAAACTTGTATTGCTGGCTGGGTGATTTAAGAGAAAATAAGATTTTCGAATAAAGGTTAGTGGAATAAAATAGAAGCTTAAAATGAGGTATTTGACCTTGTTCCATAAAGTAGAATATCGGAAATTGTTCCGAAAAGAATATCTCTACAAATGGAAATGAAAATTTGATGATAAAATCATAGTATTTTCAAATAAGAAGCTTTTGTAAAGGTGTTGTACATTATGATTATTTTCTGTCAGGTCACAGATTAATATTCATAATTTAGATCATGTTAACAGAACAAGATACACCTTCAAACTACAAAGAAAATCGAGAGAATATCAAAAATACGAATAAAGACTGGGAGTCCTAAATCCCGAGTTACATTTAAAAGATTAAAACAGTAAATGTTACTCTAAATCTTATTAAGTGAATAAGATTACTTAATCATCATATAAAATGTTATATGAAAGAAATGGAACTATAAGAAAGACATAGAAGCAAATTTTGTCAAGAAAAGTGTCTTGAACAAAATCAAAATTGTTGACTACATAAATGTAGACATGCTTAAGTCTGTGGGATACGTATTAGTAGAATACTGTTATATCGTATTGGAACTCGAATTGATAAATGATCAATGATTTTGGTTTGACCAAAATATCGAAAGAAATTATGATTTTAATAATTTAAGTGGGAGTCGAATTAGTTTACTCAAATTTGATTTGTGAGTGACTTTTTGAGTGGGAGCTTAATAGGATAAAAATGTGATTGACATTTTTGTGAAAGTTTAAAAAGCTTCATATGTAATTGACATTTTGAGTGGGAGCTTAAAATAAGATCCTTGTATGTAAATGACATATCATGGATAGTACCAATAGAATTAATTAGAGTTAAGATGAAGTTGCGATATGATTTAAACGTTTGTGTCTATAAAGATAGAACATGAAGTTTAAATAGAAGGTCGAGATGTTTTTTTAAGATTGGATTCTGAAAGGTCAGAATGGAATAAAACCAAAGGAAAGGTCCTTGGAAATCTAATTAAAACATTTAGTACACGATAATAGTGGTTATGAGATATGTTGATCTTTTATATTATGATAATAGGCATCATATGGGAACCATATTATGTGCTCGATGAAGTGTAACCCATGTTCTTGCGAGAAGAACACTTATCCGAGTAAATTTTAGAATTTACTGGAAGAAGAAATGTATCCTCCATAGTTTAACAGAAACTAAACTAAACAGAACTAAAAATAAGTTTAGGATCTATAAATTTAGAATTTATAGAAAACAGTAAAACCAACAAGTGTTGTGGAAATGACTGTCCTAGGTCAATGGAGGGTAAAAGGTCGTAGGAAGTTTTAGACACTAGATTGACAATAGAATGTCAATTCACTACATAGTATAAAAGGTATATAGATACTGCGAGAACATACGTATTACGGTTGAATGAGAAATTGTTCTCTAAAACTAAGTGTGTTTACAATGCAATTGACTGATTAACAGAATCAGAGTAAGCGCAGGGAAACAAAAGTCTCACTTAGTCACAAAATATGTATATGTGTTATAAAGATAACGGAATGATATCAAACAAGGTGATATCATTGAATCGCAAAGAACACACGATTCTGTATGGTACAAATCGTGAAAGGAAAACTCTTCCACAAGCAGGCATTATCATAAAATGCTTATATGATAAGGTGATATGATTAAAGTAAAATGCAGCTGGTTTATTTGTACTCTAGTGCAAGTGGGAGACTGAAGGAGAAATGCCCTAGAGGCAAATAAATATAGAGTTTTATCGCATTATCTCATTAAGTTTATAATATGTTTTGTATCATGCTATAACTGTATTAATCGGAATTGTTAATACACGTGTGATATATAGACAAACCAGAGTCCCTAGTAAGCCTCTATAAAACTAGTTCATTGGGCAACTGTTGATCGAGATTTCCCGGTCATGGACAGTCACGTCGGTTGACAATGAGGTCATCTTATTAGTAGAATAAGGTGGTGGACATACCCAACAAAGTATTGCAAAAGGATCGTATCACAATGTTCATCATTTGCAATAGGAAAGAAATATGATAGCTTATTCCTCAGACCGTGAGATCATATTAATTGCTGCCCGGAGGATACTCTAAGTGCATCAATCGTCAGTCCATAAATGGGTGACTATAAAGGTGTATCTTGTGGATCACAAAAGGGTATGTTGAGGCATACGGATCAAGAGCGGGATTTGTTCATCCTCGTGATGGAAAGATACTCTGGGCCCACTCGGTGAGATTACATCTGAAAAGCTGCGCAGCGTATGACTAGGTCATGGGGATGTAATATAACAGAACGAGTTAATTAACCCTTGTCGGTAACGAGATAAAACAGAACATCGGATGTTCACGATCATATATCTGACTAGGGTAGTATCGAAGGAACAAAATGAATGAATATCATGTTTATGGTTCAACGACGATATTCGTAGAATGCACAGGGACCGTCACAGGCATCCAGGTCTTCCTGTCGGTCATTGGCGAGCGAAGGGTCTCGACCATGTCTGGTGTGTTCTCGAACCGTAGGGTAACACGCTTAAGGTCTTGCCGACACATGGAGATCATTTGGAATAGGGAGAGAGAAATAATCCGGAAAGGTTTCAGTAGTATCGGAAGAGTTTCGGGAATGTCCGAAGAAAGTCGGGTGGTCTGCAAATTGTTTCAGAGTCACGAGAGATTAAATAATATACAAATATATTAATTATGAATTATATATATTTTATATTAATTTAATATAAATTAAAAGGGAGAAAATAGGTGCAGCCCACTTAATGGGCCAAATCCCCAAGGTGGGACCCATGTGGGGCCGCACCATGCATGGAGGTGGGGCACATGGGCCAGCATGGGGCCCATGGCCACCACGCACAAGCACTGGTGGCCGGCCGGCCACCACACCCCCTTCTCCCCTTTTTAGTCCCACATGGGGGAGGCAAGGTGTGTTGCACACCCCCTCCCCCTATATAAAGAAAGGCATATTAATTGTTTTAATATATCTGAAAATACAATTAATTTGAATATATCGGCCTGAGTTAATTCTCCGCCCGCTTTTCTTTCTCTCTCCCACTAAAGCTATACCGCAGTGCGCCGTCGTACTGCGGAATTCCACCCAAAGTTCTACTCCTGCGATCTCAGCTGGATCTGAGAGACCGGGGGTTGTCGTCAAGCTCCGCACGTGTGTGAGTACTCGGAGGCGCCACACTTGGGGCGCCGGAGGCGTCATCGTCGCGCCGGTCTTCATCTTCGTCGCGTCAAGTTCTTCGCGACCTCGAGGTCGGCTACGTAGTTTACTTCGGCAACGCTTGTGCGGGAGCGTAATTCCCGCTTATCGGTCTACGAGGGTACGTTATCGATGTTCCGCTTCGTTACCGCATTAGTAGATAGATAGATCCTAGCTATGTTTTGATATTCGCTAGTTAGAAAAATTATTGTTTTCTGCTATGAACCCCTTCAGTATGCACCCACCGAACAATTTCAGAGGAAGTTTTAAAACTAATCAAATTGAACCACTGAATCAAACCAGCCAAATATTTCACGCCTTGCAAACGCATGGAGAAAATCAACCTCTCTTGTTTGACACGGGAATCCAGTTTCATCGGTTGCAAACACATGAATATTCCCAAACACATCGCAACAACAGAAAATAAAGGAAGGCAGGTGAAGAACAATTATACCTGATGGACCAGAAGGCACAAGCGAACAGCAAAACAGAGGACCTGAACAAATGCACTCCTCCGTGAGCAACCCTCTAGAACCATGCGGTAGCAGTAAATAAAGCAGGGACAGAACAGAGCGATGAATGCGAAGAACTGAAGGATGCCGGGATGAACTCACCTGAGCAATGGTAGATTTTGTGGTTTTTGCTTTCTTCAGATAAAACACGTTGGATGAGCAGCTGGGTGCAAATCACCTCTAGTACTTGGTACTGCAACAGAACGCTCTTGAACTATATATAAAAATTCTCTGAATCCTATGAAGAAAACAATGGAACATCAGGAAAATGCCAACGGACATCATCAAAAGAAGAAAAATTGCTTAATAGGAGTTCACATGCATCATGATCTGTACAACTGAAGTGATGTAGACAAAAATATCCAAAAGACTCAACTAAATAGTACTACCTCCGATCCATATTAGTGGGCACAACTTTGTCTAGATACACATGTATCTAGTCTAAATACTTAACTAGATACATATGAATTTAGACAAAGCTATGCCCACTAATATGGATCGGAGGGAGTAGTAAGTAACTGCGACACAAGACGAATTCAGTACTCTCAACCAATTAGCCATCAATCTAAAATCAAATTGTTCCAACCTTCAAAATTTCCCCATCACCTAGCTCCAATCAAATTCACCATCACCACCACGCTAACGGATCAAGGACGACGATGCAAAAAACAGACAACAACCAATGCAAAAGAAGGATATATGCACCGTGTTCTTCTTTACGCAGCTAGCTTGTCACAAGAATCAAGGAACTCACCTTGCCCGATCGGGAACTCGCGCTCGACGGGGAGGGCGTACTGAAGAATGGCGCCCGCCGGCGTCTTCTGCAGCATGAGGCCTCGAGGCACCGAAGCCGGTTATTCTGCCAGTGGAGAACCGCGTGAGGGCAAGCGACGGCGACGAGCAAGGCAGCAGTGCGGAAATGAGAATATGAGTGAGTCTGGGGCGTACATTTTCTACCGGTTGAAGGAGACAAGCACATCCACGATCGACGTTGAATGCCGGTTGCCATTTGACTAAAAGGATCGTGGCGGCGGTTGCCATAGCTGGACCTGACCACGGCGCGACGGGGACGAGGTTGGTTCCGGCGTGGCGGACTGATCCGGCGGAGCGTCTGATTCTCGAGCTGCAGCGCGACGGGGCTAGGGCCGGCAGGCGAGATCCACGGGGGTGGAGGTCGGCGGCCGGCGGCCGGCGGCGCAGCATGCGGCTGGGAGGCGACGTACGACTGGGGTTGTGGTCGAGGGATGGGGAACGGTTATCCTGCTTTTTTTTTTACTTGAGCTCCTTCATCGTGTGTGCACCGTACGCTGTTGTTTTTTTCTGGCTTTTTTTTAGCTCTCGGTTCTTTTTTTGGCGGTGGGGGATGCGAGTTGGGATCGTGCGGGCGAGTTGGGCAGCGACGTACCACGGAATGCCACCAGCTCCGCTTTAATATACTCCCTCCGTCCACTAATAACTGTCTCAAGTTTGCCAAAAAATGGATGTATCTAGACTGTCTAGATACATCCATTTTTTGGCAAACTTGAGACAGTTATTAGTGGACGGAGGGAGTAGTAGAGATTACACAGAGGAGTAACTAACATTAAACGATGGTGGAATTCCAAGTTAGTATGGAAACGAAAAGACGACGCATAAAAAAGTTTGGTTCCAGTCCGACGCGCATCAGTATCCGGTATGCATCGGAAAGATCTGGCTTGGCGGCTTGGACTGCTCCCGCTGCTGGTGCGCGGACTGCTGCAGCGCCTGGCCGACAATGGCGTCGCGTGCGTCGCGTGACACGGGCGTGCCGCCGGCCAGCGCGCGCTGGTAGGCCTCATCGTCCTCCATGCTCTCGCTCTCGCCGCCCTCCAGCGCCAGGTGCACGAGGCGCCGCATGTCGTACGACGTCAGCTCGTGCTGGTCGGTGAGGTCAGGGCCATCGGAGCGCGCCTCGAAGCCCGACAGCTGCAGGTTCCCCATCTCGCCCGCGATCGCGCCTCCGCCGTGGTACGGGCGCACCGAGAACTGGGCGCCGCACCCGTCCGCATCGTCGTCGTCGTCCTCGTACCCGGTGACGGTCCGCTGGTCCTGCAGGTTCCGCGCGCCGCACCCGTCCGCGTCGTCGTCGTCGTCCTCGTATCCGGCGACGGTTTGCTGGTACTGCAGGTTCCGCGCGCCGCTCAGATCAAACTCTCCGAACTCCATGTCGCTCCCGCTCTCGTCGTCGTCCTCCTCCTCCTCTTCGGACGCCCACTCATCGGACGCCCAGACATGCTCGTTCGTGGTGGCCATGTCTAGCTACCAGCTGCGCTTGCACGAACGAACGGACGGACTCGCAACGCTGATGAATACAGTGTGAGGGCGAAACTTCTCGATCAGGTTGTGCTCGTACTGAGCACTCGGGGCATCTTTATATAGGCTGATCTGATGGGTGATGGCTACAGTCGAATTCGACTCGGACAAGAACTCCCGTACCGAAAAGAAAAGGAAAGAAAAGCATCGTCCTACCGGGCTCGAGACCTACAGTGGTCGGAATCGGAGTGGCCTGTTGGGTGGGGCCGTGGCGGTTTGGCGAGATACCCGACTTAGCAAGGGGGGTTTAAGGAAAATATCCGTCGCCGTCTGTCACTCTGCCTCCCCGCCTCCGTCTCGGTCGCCACCGCCGCCGCCTCGCAGCTCCAAACCCTAATCCCAAACCCCCCATGGAGAACCCCAGGCCCCAACCCTCCGCCATCACCCCTCCCATGGCTCCCCTGCCCCTCCCCTCCACCCCCCATCGCACCCATCCCCGCCCCTCCCCGCGCTCCTGCCCCGGCGCCGCCGCCCCGACGAAGCGATGACGAGGTCGAGTACGAGGTGTCCGACGACCACCGCGCCGCGCGGGAGCGGCACGAGCGCGCGGTGCAGGACCTGCTGCAGCGCCGCCGCGCATACGCCATGGCCGTGCCCACCAACGACTCCGCCGTGCGCGCGCGCCTCCGCCGCCTCGGCGAGCCCATCACGCTCTTCGGGGAGAAAGAGATGGAGCGCCGCGACCGCCTCCGCGCTCATGGTCCGCCTCGAGGCCGACGGCCACTTCGACCGCCTCCTCCGCGCGCAGGAGGACGACCAGGGAGGCGCGGGGGCCGACGACGACGACGACGCCGAGCAGATCCAGTACCCGTTCTTCACCGAGGGCACCCAGGAGCTGCTCCAGGCGCGCGTCGACATCGCGATGTACTCGCTGCCTCGTGCCAAGGCCAGGGTCGAGAGGGCCAAGCGCCGGCTAGCTGACCCCGACGAGGACCCCGAGGCTGAGGCGGACCTGGTTGTGAAGCAGGCGGGGGAGTTCGTGCTTGAGTGCAGTGAGATTGGAGATGACCGCCCGCTCTCCGGCTGCTCCTTCTCCCGCGATGCGTCAATGCTCGCAACAAGGTACGTCTTCAAAGTAACAGTTAGAACTGAATTCACTTGCGTATGACTTGAGTAGTGAGAGATAATTTCCATTCTTATTTGAGTTCAGTTGGTGGCACCCTTTACTGTTTCCTGCCGCAGTTCTGCATAGAGTCCTGTTGAGTGAGATTTGTTGTATAATTTAGTTTCCAGTGACTGAAAGCAACCCAAATCGCTGCCTAAGTTCCTATCATGACAGATGGCCATGTTTCCTCAGTTTTCTGTGCATGGCACATTTATTTAAGCAGTTCCAGGTTTCGTCAGCACAAGTTTAAAATTACTTTACGATGAAGAGATATGGGATGAATTTAATACTACTGCAACAAAATGTTGGTATATGATGATTTGCTGAGCTAAATGAATGGTGTTGTTTTTCTGATTAGTATTACTAGAGATTTAAGTGTTCAATATGAGTCAGAAATCTAGGACCAGAGTCTCTTCTTTTCCTGGTAAATGGAAGGTGTTATCCTGGCATCATGCAGATCTATGAGGCCCATTTTAGGTAGACTGTGGTCTTGGCAATATGCAGAACTGTTACACTAGCAGCATCGACCACATCTCCAATGACCATCAATTGATATATTGATTAACTGGAATTGACAAACTGTGATGAGCTCTTGCTCATTCAGACCAAATAAGTTTGGTAAACTTAAGATTCACAACTCCATCTATGTTGGTATTTCTTTGTTAGCAGTGTTATGTACAATTAGTTGTTTCCTAGCACCTTAACATCCTTCTCTTTACCTTGATTTGATATTCAACTGTGCTTATGTTATCTTTTTCATGCTTACTTTTCAGCAAATAACTATTTGTTTCTTTTGGTTCTGTAGTTCCTGGAGTGGGATCATCAAAGTATGGAGCATGCCACAAATAACTAAAATTGCAACCCTGAAAGGTCATACAGAACGTGCAACTGATGTTGCCTTTTCACCAGTTGATAACGTCTTGGCAACAGCCTCAGCTGACAAAACTGCCAAATTATGGAACAGCGATGGGTCACTTCTAATGTCTTTTAATGGTCATCTGGATCGTCTTGCTCGCCTTGCTTTTCATCCATCTGGAAAGTACCTTGGTACAGCTAGCTTTGACAAGACTTGGAGATTGTGGG
Organism: Poa pratensis; assembly: GCA_947311845.1. NCBI lineage: Eukaryota > Viridiplantae > Streptophyta > Magnoliopsida > Poales > Poaceae > Poa > Poa pratensis. The sequence continues at coordinate 39,064,911 of CAMZMU010000117.1, read as the reverse complement.
ACATCAATACGGGGACAGAACTTCTACTTCAAGAGGGTCATAGCAGAAGCGTATATGGAGTTAGCTTTCACCCTGATGGCTCTTTAGCTGCATCTTGTGGGCTTGATGCACATGCTCGAGTTTGGGATCTAAGATCTGGAAGATTATACTGTACCCTCATAGGACATGTGAAACCTGTAAGTTAACAGCATAAAACTTCTCAAATGCCTTATCTGCAATTCTCCAATTAGATTAATAGATACTTGATCTGTGATTTCATGTATTTGACTATTTTTTGTGAAATATATTTCCTTTCCTTCTTGTAATTGACTTGATTCTGTTTTCTCTGTCAGGTCCTAGGAGTCAGCTTCTCCCCTAATGGTCATCTGGTTGCAACTGCAAGTGAAGACAATTTCTGTCGAATATGGGATTTGAGGACTAGAAGAATGTTATATTCTATACCAGCACATAAGAGTCTTATCTCGCATGTGAAATTTGAACCCCAGGAGGGTTATTATTTAGCGACATCTTCCTATGACACTAAAACAGCGGTATGTTTCGTACGCAATTTTTGGTCAATTTAATCTTTTCTCCTATTTAAGTCACTGATCTTGAATACATTTCTTTCGCAGCTATGGTCAACTCGGGATTACAAACCAATCAAAAGTTTGGCAGGCCATGAGTCGAAGGTTACTAGTTTGGATATTAGTGGAGGTAACCATTTGCTTAAGCACTTACTATTTTTGCTTGTGTAGAATTATTTGTCTAGTATCATTTTCTAGATCAAATAATTTAGTACTTTATTTATCTAGTCACATAAAAAGCAAGTTGGATCATTCAAAATTCTCATCTCGTACTGTTCACTTAGTTACTTATAGCACAAGAATTACAGTGTGCACTCTAGATTGTCTTACACTAATCTGACATTCCTTTCTCTGAACTAGCAGCAGTTATTTAGTGAGATATTCTAAGACCAGCCATCTTTCTTTGTGATCAATTAAACCGCAAGCTGTACCACCTCACCCCTCCTTATCATGCATACATATAAATTTCTACTTCTTTTACATTTAATCATCAGTAATATTATGGTCCCACCATATAATTGTTCATGTTAAGTAGTACACCGATGTTTTTTCTCTGTTTAATATATCAAGATGATTATCCTTTCCACCACCTCAATTCGTGTACTACATTTTTCTTGAGAATATCACCCTTCTAGACTGTTTGTTGTTGATTCAAAAAAAATATTTGGTCTAAACATCTAACTAAGGGTTTATCTATATGATATGTGCAGATGGACAACAGATTGTGACCGTTTCACATGATAGAACTATAAAGATGTGGTCATGCAGAAGCAGCACACGGGATAATGAGATGGAGTTGGATTAAGGCATTAGCTTCAACTGTTCCTGGAAACAGGCTGATCTAGTCTCTCATTTTGCTGATCTGCCATTTCAAGCTCCTTACATTGCATGATGCTATTTTGCTGCATCTGTAACCCTTAGCCTATGAAATATGCCTTGCACATTCTTGACATATGTAACTCATATTTTTGGGCTTTCTGGTAAGAAAGAATGAAGTTCTTCATTTTGGATGAAGTATGGGGCATCCATGTAAAATCTTGTTGTGTTAGTTTGTCATGAGATATTAGTTTTCGATGGCTGGTAGTAGTGCTTAAACCAGAATACTCGTACAGATGGCATCTCGTCTCGGTTCATTTTTTTTCTGCTTTTTAACTAAGGTTTGTTCCCTTCTAACTTGAAAAGAAATCGAAGATACATTAGCTCAATTTGTAACACTGTTATGATTTATTTGTTTTTACCTTTCAATCGTTATCTTCTCAATGTGTGCATTCCTGTGAGATATAATTTTGTATCCATTCATGTAGGAGTTGGATGCAGTTGCAAGGTAGAAAAGTAACTGGAAAGATATATGCTTGAGCGCTTGATTGGCAAAAAACCGTGCTAGTCCCAGACGTCTTGTGCTCATCCCAAACCTTGTAGGACATGAACTCACTGGTGCCTACCGATGAGTGAACCTGAAAAGAGGTTCCTGTGAAACTCCAAATTGTTAGTCCGCCAAGCTCGTTTTGTGGTAGGTCATCCCAGCTGTTGTTTTATCTGGTGTTGAAAGATGACACCACAGTTTCCCGTTGTAGAGGTGACCACTTTGTAAAATCAAGTCACTGAAGTAAAAGTGACAAAGGAAAAGTAAAGAACAACTGGACTGGATAGGTGAAAACTAAAAGAAAAAACTGAATGGACGTTGTCTAATCCTCTTTGTGAGAGCATGTAAGTGGATTTTGTCTAATCCTCTTCTGGCAATGGGTGCTCTTACCTTATGTATTGTTTGTTGTCTAGAGAATAATTAATGTTTGTATGTTTTTAAAATTTAGCGTGACTACAAATAAACTAAAAATGTGTAACTAAGATGAGATATTTTAATATAACGCATAAATAATCTGTCTTTGATACTAGGAGGCCATCTCTTAGATAAAAGAAGAAAATCCTACAGTAACTATCCTACATGGCATCACTAAGATAGCACCACATGCCCTAAGATCTAGAGGGTAGCGATTTCTGAACTGTTGCTTGTGTCGAGTGAGCTATCATTATGCAGGAGAGAGATGATGGCCGGCCTATGCACTGAATGTGTTGTGTTCTAAGATATCTTGAATCAGATCAACTTATCCGGTATCCAAGCTAAAGCAAGAAGAACTATCGGGTGAGGGCATCTTTCCCTTCAATGAGGGAAGGGCTCTATATCGGTAAGACCATCACAGCACACCCCAACCCTCTTCTCTTGCTTGATAGGGGCCTTATACACACAAGCAATGGAGAGCATACAAAGGCGTTGGAATATTATTTCCGGGCACTAGAACGAAACCCCTTCTTACCGCAAGCTTTTAAGTACTTCCCGCCTTCATTCAACATATAGCTAGAATCCAGAGGAATTCTTACGGTTACAAGAAAAAAACAAGTGGGTGAATTGTGTAACTTTTTTTTTGAATGTGGAACGTTGATTTTGACGAATTAGTATTGTCAAATAAAATAAGATACAATTCTCGAGAGATCAGAGCATCTTATACTTCCATGATAACAACGACTTACTCAGAGCTGCCTCCCTTATTTATCAAACATCTCCGTATGAACGATTACAAAAAAAACTTCCCGTCTTAAGGGAGAAAAGCCTTTAACTTAAGTTCTTGGGCAATCCACCGAAGGATCACAAATATAGAGAACAAGGATTGTATTTAGGAAACTGAAAAATAATGTATATTTAGTTATTTATTGATAAGTTTCTCGTACAAGTATCTTATATATAGCTAGGATTTTTTTGTATGATTCTTGCACAGAGTACTAGTCTTTCATAGAGGACCGATTCTTTTCCCACTATGGGCTTCTTTGGTTCAAAATATTTTTAAATGACTTTTGTAGGATCTTAGTCCATATTTCTTTTCTCTTTATAGGACATTTGTTTCAAAAGAATGGACACTCTAAATTTCTATAGATTCCTAACAAGAGTTTATACCATCCACTCAATCTCTATATAAAATTTATGTGTTTTCCCTGTAATGCAACCGAACAATTACTATAGCTGATTTTTGTGATTTTGACTACCGTAGGATGTTAAATGCCATAACATCCTATCCCCGAGCTATTCCTATTCCTACGTTGTATCCCGAGCTATTCCTATTCCTACGTTTTTCTAATCGGTTTGGCATTTCGAATCCTATAGGAATAGGATGCCATGACATCTGGGGTATTATAAAATTAAAAGATCAATCTGAATCGATATGGAGTTCGAGCTATAGAATTAAAGCTCACACTCTGGTTGTAATGATCTTTTATCGTCTCGAACCATCTTCGGGCAAGAAAACAAATTGAAAACATCGTAAAATTCATGGCCAGTTAGGCCACAACAGTTAAACAACCACATAAAAAACATCAACCTGGTAAGTTGAGTGAACATAAATGATAAACCTACCTTTGTCCTAAAATTGATATTGTAAAGCCTCACAACATATCATTGCTGACAAGCAGGTTAAACATAGACATTTGTGCAGTTAGCGGGTTGAGCTGATTATGGTATAAATAGTCAAATTATTTATTTTAGGATTTGCTAGAGATAAGTTTCTACATAGAGTGATAGATATGCTTTCATTGTGGGAGATAACTCTCATATGTGTGCTTTGGTTATTTAGCTATGCTTCTCTTTAAGTACCCATTCAGAACAATAAAAAATTCTTGCATTGTACATTTGTGAACTGAATGTCCAAAAATTCCCTTTGGTCATGTCAAAGTACCCGACGGTTACGAAGAAGAAAAGGCCGAGTGTAGATTCGAACTCGCGTGGAGCGTGCAAGTACGTTAAGGGCGTAGAACAAGCGGATGAGCAGCTCAAGCAAGAAAGGTAAAAGTGCTACCAGCTATTTTCTTTCCTGCTTTTCTTGTAGGTTTTTTTCCTTGAGCGGTAGCAACAGGCGGCAACATAAAGAGGATTAAAAAATGACAAATTGTTGAGAGAAAACAAACACAAACCATTATACAAATGGCTAAAAAATCCTGGCTAAAGTAGGAGTCTAGACGGAAGCCCCCAGGTACGTCGCCAACACAGCAGTAGACATGCCACCGCCACACATACAAATCCCAACATGACTTGTATAGAACACCGTCTACCACCATGTTCCCTGATACTGATAGGATCCTCGCTGCACCCCGTTAGCACTGCATCCCTGTCCATGTCCTGCAGCTCCACCTCTCCTGGCCGGCATGTAGTGGACATCTCAGGCGTCTCGAGGTCCCACTGGCAACCCTCCATGTCGTACAGAGTCACATCCTCCATGTTCATGTTCACCGACGCTTTGCCGACACGCCTGATGTATCCCAAGAAGTTGTCGTCGTTCTGGAACCCATTGATGGTTAGCTTGGACAGCTTCTCGTGCCTAAAACTGGAAACAGACGGCTCCCATTCCACCTTGTTTTTCACCGGACGTCCCTTGTCGCTCACCGTGACACACAGCTCCCTCAGGTCGGGGGCAGCTTCGAGGAAGAACATCGTCCAAGACATGTCGCATCCTTGTGGAAGGTTGTCGAGATTCAGGACGCGTAGCTGGCGGAGAGTCCAGTTGGCGGCGAGACACGGTGAGGATTCCTCACGGTGAAGATCCCTCACGGTGGGGGCGTTGGCGAGAAGCTGGCCTAGCTCGACAGTTGGCTCAGATACGACCTCATCGAGAGTCCAGTTGGCGGCGAGACACAGCTCCGAGAGCTGCGGGACGAAACCGAGAGACACGGGACGATCCGTGGTGTAGTACAACCATTCGTGCCTCACCCGCTGGAGTTTGGGCAGGCAGCCAAGCTCGACCCTCGCGAACTGCCCGCGGCGGATGTCCAGCTCGACCAGGCTGGCGTGCTCAAGTCGCACCACCGACCTGAACCCGGAGTCGCACTGCTCGAGACTCAGAGACTTCAGCCGCCCGCAGGCGGCGAGGATGCCGGGTAGGTCCCCGTCGCCGAACCTCATGTTGCGCTGCCACAGCCGCGTGAGGCCGGCGAATGCGTCCGGGCAGGCGCCCACGAACTCCATGAACTGCTCCCCGAATCGGACCAGGTCGTCGTGGCGCCGCTGTGCGCCCTGTGCGCCTCTCGCCACCCCGGTGGCGACGTGGAACGACAACCTTCCCGGCGGCCATTGCGCGGGCGACAGAACCGCCGATGGAGAGGCAGCCGCAGGGAGAAAGTCACGCTGAGATCTCGGATGGGGACCTCGCTCCTGCTCGTGACGCGCTCCGTCACGTCGGCCACGGCGGCGTTCAAAAGGCCGCCCTCGCGCGATGTCAGGGCGCGGCCAGACCGGGGCGCCATGGACCGGATGTCGACGGAGATCCGGGAGAGCTTGGGCGGGAGGCGCAGCATCCGCCTGGAGAGGATGCAGGTCCTGAGGGCGTCCGGCGTGTCCAACCTCTCCAGGATGTCGAGCAGAACGTCGTCGGGCAGGCTGCTCAGCCTGTCGACGTTGCGGCCGCGGCGACCCTTCCTGTTCTTCATTTTTGTTGCGAGATCGAGATCGATCAACACTCCAACGACGTACGTACCTGACGTTGATCGGTGAGAGTCGTGGTCTCGTGGACGTATGATATTGCTAGCTGCTACCTGGGCAGAGATTATATACACGTACTATGGCGGGGGCGGACATATGATCAAAAACTGATTCCGACTCCGACACCGGGTTGAGCAGGGCAAATTTTCTGTTTACTGCTTTGAGATTAGTGAGTGTATTATGCAGACCTGGATTTACGGATACATTTCTTCTACTTTGTGCACTAGCATAAGTTGTGCTACCTCCGTCTTAAATACATAAACCTTTTTAGTTTAAACCTGATTTGTAGGTATCTAGACGTATTTTAGCGTGTTGATCCACCCATTTTAATCTGTATTTAGTCCGTGTTAAAGTGGTCGAAATATTTTATAATTTGGAATAGAGGGGCAGAACCCTCCCCTCTGCAACTAAATAGGCGCACGCTAGAAATATGTCGTATATACTACTATTAAAAGAACAAACATGTGTTGTGCTGTGTTGATACATTAAATCTGTGGCGTTCATATTTAATCAATGATCCAGATCAAATCCCAAAACGGTATGTGACCATTTTTACGTTTTGCCACCGCCTAAGAGAAATTGTTCCTTTCTCGGCCTCCTCGAAGGAACCAGCGACATCCTCCTCCCCTGGCCTCCACCCATATCCTGCCGCCACACCTTCATCTCCGGTCACCGGTGACCTCCACCTCCTCTGGCCGGTGGAACGGGACTGAGGCGGCCACAAACCTCCCCAAACAATATGCACTAAACAATAGTTTCACTTAAACGAAAGAGTATATCGTGTTCCCCTTGGCCTTCCCTATATTTACGACAAATATAGCACCATAGTGATTTATCCCTAATTTTGCAACAAAATTTATCGCCCAGTGTACGAAAAATATATACTATCACAACAAATCGTTACAACATTTTGAAAACAAGTAATGCTACAATTGTTTTTTGTTAAACAATGTTTTTTACTGTAGATTCCTTTGCAACAAAAATCACCACAAATGTTAACAAATTCAAAAGCAATTATAATAAAAAATCATATATTTTTACCAATTAAAAAGTAGATAAGCAAGAAATATTTTGTCACATATTCGTTTGCAAAAGTCACAAAATATTTCATCAAAAGCATAAGGGATGACAGCGGAAATAATATGCATTTGCAACATTTGAAAAAACACCTAAAAACATCACCAAAAAACGGGGGACCACACAAAGTTCCAAAACACCCAGAAAATCTTGCAACATTCGGCGTGTGATTTCACAATAAAAATCATACACGTGTGTTACAATTTGAATGTACACAACATCGAAAACGATAGAGGGAACACAAACTTGTAGCAATCGCCCAAAAATCATGGAAATCTGTCTCGTGTGCTTTCACAACGATCTCGAACGCGTTTTGTTACAACTTAAAACATGACTAGCTAGCAAACTTAGCTGTTTCCCTCCTTACGCACGGAAAAAATGTACTAAAAGCTCATTGTTGGGCTTCTAGTGTGAAAAGTTGGCCTAATATGCTGTGGGGGAGAAAGCCGAGTCAGGGACGCTCGTGGAGAAGCGTGGCGGAGCGACCTACAATAGCAAGTGCATGTTGTAGGCCCCCTTTTTTCAAGCGTTCTTCAACTAAATATGGACGCGACTAGGTTGAGGTCAACCTCAAATTACATACCGTGAGGTAATCCCGATAATTGTCTATTGTTTATTTTTTTCCGAAAACAAGTCAAGTTGGTCTTTTTGGAAATAGAATACCCTCCTCGGCCGTACTCCGCCTGCATGTTTGGTTCATATTATCACTACGGGAAAGACTCAAGACGCCGACGGCTAGGACCTACGCCGACGGCCCCGACCAGGCCAGCCTAGATCTTTGCTTATTTTTTTTTTAGCTACGCCGACGGCATGCCGTCGGCCTAGCTTTTTTTAGCTACGCCAACGGCATGCCGTCAGCCTAGCCCTGTTTTTTTTACTTACTCATCGTTTTGAGCATAACTTTTGCATTGGAACTCGGATTTCGATGTTATTTAGCTCGTTTCGAAGAGGAGAAGTAGATCTACATCATCATACACATTGTTCAAACTATATTCTTCAAAAAAAATTCCATGAGCAAGGACAAAAAATTCCATGTTCAAACAAGGGTTTCGCCGAAGAGGGGCTCCAGAGCGTCGGAATCCAACCAAAAGTTAGGTGGTGCCATACCAAGTGGGTACAAGTGTGTTTTGGGTTGTAGATGTCATATCATGTGTGTCAGGATCCATACCATGTGGGTATAAGCCAGGTTTTTCTCCAGCGGGGCTAGGTTTTCACCGGAGAGGGGTTCCGGAGCGTCAGGATCCACACCACAAGCTAGGGGGTGCCATACCATGTGTGTACAAGTGTGTTATGGGTTTTGGATGGCAAAGATTGCACTCCGGGGTGTGACCTGCTTCACCGGCATCCACTTCTCTCTTGGGAGTTTCATGACTTATAGCCTGAAAGTCCCAGATCGGACAAACATGAGAAAATCTTGTCAAGAGTTGGGTTATACCTTTGTCTTGTGACTTCCTAGGGCCTAGCCTAACACAACCAAGCAACTAGTTACACTTTGCTACCCCATTTTGAGGTCGGTACCGGCTTTAATCGTATAAGTCTGGTTTTTCTCCAGTGGGGCTAGGTTTTCACCGGAGAGGGGCTCCGGAGCGTCGGGATCCCACCACAAGCTAGGGGGTGCCATAACATGTGTGTACAAGTGTGCTATGGGTTTTTGGATGGCAAAGATTGCACTCCGGGTTGTGACCTGCTTCACCTGCATCCACTTCTCTCTAGGGAGTTTCATGACTTATAGCCTGAAAGTCCCAGATCGGACAAACATGAGGGAATCTTGTCAAGAGTTGGGTCATACCATTGTTTTGGGACTTCCTAGGGTCCACCCTAACACAACCAAGTAACTAGGTACACTTTGCTACCCCATTTTGATGCCGGTACCGGCTGTACTCGTATAAGTCTGGTTTTTCTCCAACGGGGCTAGGGTTTCACCGGAGTGGGGCTCCGGAGCGTCGGGTTCCCACCACAAGCTAGTGGGTGCCATACCATGTGTGTAAAAGTGTGTTATGGGTTTTGGATGACAAAGATTGCACTTCGGGGTGTGACCTGCTTCACCGGCATCCACTTCTCTCTAGGGAGTTTACATGCACTTATAGCGTGATAGTCCCCGATTGGACAAGCCGGAGGGAAACTTGTCAAGAGTTGGGTTATGGATGATATGGATGTCATATTTGGATTTCTCTCATTTTTTAATCGATTTAGACATATTATTTGTCAAATTTTGATTTACGGATTTGTAGATATGAATTATTCAATATCAAATGGAAAAAGGCAAATAAGTTAATTATTATTTGAATTCAAGATTATTATTAATGATTCATTTCTTTTTATTTAAATAATTATTTGGATTCATAAAATAAAGGTGTGTGACATCATAATCCATGGGTTAATAGGATTGATAGGATACTGTTGTCAGTAAAGCATCTGTTGTTTCTAGGTAGCTCATAGGGAAGGAACTAAGAAGTTAAGCGTGCTGGGGCTGGAGTAGTCTGAAGATGGGTGACCTGTGGGAAAGTGTTAGTAGAAGTGAGTAATTAAGATTGGAATTAAGAATGCTTAGAGATAAATGTGTCTCTAGTGCGATTAAGTGGTTAAATAATTCAAAAAAAATTGGGAAAATTTTTGAAAAACAAAATTAAACAAAATTCTGCCAATTCATAGGCCGACGGGGATACGCCGACGGCCACCGTCGGCCTACTCCTACGCCGACGGTTTTCAGCCTTTCCCCGGCGGCAGGGGGCCGTCGGCGTCTTGGCTGTTTCCCGTAGTGTATTTGAGAAATGAAACTTGCTCTCCCTTACTTTCACCAAAAAAATGGTCATTATCGCGGTTTCCACCATGCGTGGTTCCAGGGATGAACATCCCAACAACCAATGGTATATGCCTTAATGCTTGGCGCCTAGTGAAATGGTACCTTAATATTGCATGTATGTCCAGCATGTCATATTTGATGAGATAAATAAGAATACAATCTGTCATAATATCGCAACCCAAGGCTGAATTATAGTAAAAAAAATCTAATATGCACCATGTCGCAAATAGAAAGGAGAGACTAACTCTAAAATCAACTGAACTTAGAACAAACTCTAACATCAATTATGACAACTACCATCAAGCGCGGCTCATGGTGCCGAGCCAGCCGGATAATTTAAGCACCCCAAGTCCTTTGGCGCGTGGAAATGTTTCCGGAACAGAAATTCAAGCCCATGATCAGCGCCCACGTCCTTGGGCGCCAGAGAAACAAGGCTCTCCTGATAGACGTGCCATGTCGCGGTGAGACGACTCCCGATCTCCCTGCCAGCGCTCACCACTTGACCCCTCCTGAGGTTGTACACTCCAAACCGCCGCGCCCCGTAGAAGAGCGCGTCCCCCGATTCGCTCACATGGGCGATGCCCAGCCACTTGAACTTGATGACACCGCCGAGGAAACCAACGTCCACCTTGTACCTGAGAGTCCAGGTCTCCTCCTTGCCGTAGTCCTGGAGCACCCACACGTCGACCGTCCGTTCGCCTTCCACGAAGGACGACGCGCCTAGCGTCTCGTCATCCATGGCGACGAGCCGCCCGACCATGCAGCGGTCTTGCATCGGGCCGCGCATGCCGTGGAACCTCTCCGACACCGTGTCGAACACGATCACCCGGTGGAGCTTCCTCATCCAGTGCAGGCAGCCGTGGAGGGCCACCGGCGCGTCGTTTTGCTTCCACCTGGTGTAGCCTCCGTACGTCGTGGAGGCGAGCCTCCTCACCTCCGGCCGGCCCACCGCCGCCACGCTGTACTCGTAGTGCTTCCGGGTCACCGTCTCTCGTTCCCGTGGTGGCGGGCGTCGCACGAACTCTTTCCGGGTGCATATGTAGCAGAGGACGCGGTACTCCGCCGTCGGCGCGTGGAAGTAGAACCCCGCGACGGCGAGGTTGCATCTGAGGCCGCCGGGCAGCGCGACGTGCTCCCGAGTCGTGGGGTTGTACACCAAGAAGTAGTTGTTGAGACGATGTGAGAGGAGGAGTAAGCCGTCGCAGGAGCCATGGAGGACCACGCGGCGGTGCTGGCCTTCCCCGATGCGGAGCGGTGTGGCGGCTAGTCGGCCGAAGGGGAGCGCGCAGATCATGTCGTCCCACCTTTCGTCGGAGTAGAGATCTCCTGCAGATCGCTTGCGGAGGAGGACGGCGTGGGGGGCGTGGTCGTTGTGGGCACGGACGAAAACCCGGTCGGAGAAGAGACCATGCCACGACCTGGAGACGGCGCGGAATCGAGCGATGGACTTGGCAGGAAGGCGGAGCAGGATCTCCTCAACGATGTCCTCCGGCAGCATGGCGAAGCTGATGGTCAGCTCCGCCTTACGGCGTTTTCGAACACGTTTGCGATTCATGGTTCTGTCTAGGGCTTCCCCTCGGCGAAGTCCGGTTGTGTAGGGGTAGGGTTTCGTGAGGTCCATGTCTGAACTCATCCGTTGTTTTATAGCCCACACGCATGACGTGCGTGACCCAAATTAACCATAGCCACCTTTTTTTTGTGTGAGAGAGAGCCATATATAGCCACCTCTTTTGGAATTGCAGATTTTGCGTATCTGGTTGCGCACGTCTCGTAATACAATGCGGTCTTTTCCGTTTTATTTTTTAATACCATGGATACATGTTTTTTCTACGTGTATTATGGTTCATGGATACATGTTGGTATGCTATATAATTGTGCACTTGCAAAATTCTACTAAAACAGTATGAGCATTTATCATGTACTTCCCGTTCATTTCGCAAAAGAAGGCGTATAACTTTTTCAAAAGTCAAATAATGTAAAGTTTGAAGATAGAATAATAGTACGAAGATAGAATATGCGAATATATTGTAAAATGTATCTATGACATCGATTTTTATTGTTGATGTTAATGATTTTTATTGTTGATGATAATTAGAATAACTACAATAGTTATAATAGTACGAAGATAGAATATGCGAATATATTGTAAAATGTATCTATGACATCGATTTTTATTGTTGATGTTAATGATTTTTTTATAAAAGCTTGTTCAAACTGTAAAATATATCGAATTAGAGTTTACAGATTGTTGGATACTTAAGCGCTTAGTCGGGCTTATAGGTACAACCGTCTTGAATATTATTTCACCGAAGTTAGTTTTCTTCAAAACGACTTGCACATGCGCTATCCGAATCGACAGTATCAGGGCTGATAAGCTCACCACAAATGGATACAAGGTAACCATAACTATCCACAAAGTGCAACCAAACTCAAAATTAACACTTAAACCCTCGGGCAACCAAACACAACCACCTTGGCTCAGGTCAGCTAAGGCCCAGTTATTTTGAACTTCCAGTATGGCTTCCATGAGAAGCTGCCCTAACCCCAGCTTTCTGGAAAAACCATCCCCAAAATTAAAAGAGGATTCCAAATTAGATTAGTCTTAACTAGGTTAGAAGCCTACCTAAATTTCAGGAACAGTTTCTACAGGAAGCTGGGGTAGGGCAGCTTCTCGGGAAGCCATCCAGAAAGCCAAGAAAAAACTGGGCCTAAAACTCCTCATGCAAACTCTTCCTGGAGTTAGGAGAGGCCTCGGTGGATGGCGCAGTTGCTGATGGTGGTGACGCAAACGCCGGAGACGCAGACAGCGCAGTTGGAGCCGCCAGAGTTGGAGAAGATGAAGAGGCCAGTGGAGGGAAGACGGTCACCGGGAAGGTCCCAGATCAGGGACCTAGGGGAGACGGAGGCGCAGGCGAGTAACGCGACCGTGGAGGGAAGCCAGGAGGCGCGGCCCCGAGGCTGGTTGCTTGCGGCCGCCGCGGCCGCCTCCGCCGCCAGCATCGCCCTCCTCCTCATGAGGTACGTTCCCTCCTGGACTATTTCGGCCCCGACGGTGGTGCTTGATGGCGCTGCCGCCCGAGTGGCGGCGGATGTGCGCTGCGCCACCGGGGAGGGGCGATTGAACGAGGGAATACAGGCGGGGTCTATGGCGGCCGCCGCGCTGCGAGCCGCCACCGCCTCGAACTCCTGGACGGCGCGAGCGGCTGTCGCAGCTGGTCGGGGAAGGCCGACGCCGGCGGGATCCATGGCGGGCGGAGGCGACGGAGGAGGAGCACCGGCCATCGGTCTACTCGGTTTCGTCGGTCAGAGTGATGGGATGTGAGAGGGGACGTGAGAGGGGCAGTTGGGCGGTGACACGAACCGAGTGAGAGGAGAGAGAGAGTGGTGCGGATATTGATGCGGTGTCTCCCGCCCTTCTCCACGCGTGCAACTGTTGGGCAGTTTCAGGGCACGTTGCGCTCGCCAGGGCCTGATTCCATAGGCACGCTAAATCGAGCGTGCCCAGCGGTCCTGACCCGACGCTGCTTTGCAGTTCGCGCTAGCCTGGCCCAACCCCGGAAGCAGGCCACCAAACACGTCCTATGTGCATCCAAACGACACTACAGGAAGCAGGAGATACGCCGATGACCTTTTACCGTCGGCAGAAGCCCAAAGGCCGCTGTCGACTTAGCTCAGGTTTGGTGTGATTCGGACGCTCCGGAGCACCTCTCCGTCGAAAGCCTACACCCGCTGGAGAAAAGTCACACTTATACGTCTACCCCCGATACCGGCGTCAAAAGGGGGTAGCAAAGTGAAACTTTTTGCTTGGTTGTGTTAGGGTAGCCCCTAGGAACACCCAAAACAAAATTATACCCCACCTCTTCACAAGATTCCATCCGGTTCATCCGAAGTGGGAGTTTCCAGCTATAAGTCGAGAAACTCACTAGAGAGAAACCGATGACTTTGAATCCGCTAACACCCCAGAGTGGAATCTTGTACATCTACAACCCCAAAAACACTTGTACACATATGGTATGCCACCAAGTAGGTTTTGGTGGGATTTAGACGCCCCGGAGCCCCTCTCCGGCAAAACCCTAGACCCGCTGGAGAAAAGTCGCACATATACGTCTACCCCCGATACCGGCGTCGAAAGGGGGTAGCAAAGTGAAACTTTTTACTTGGTTGTGTTAGGGTAGCCCCTAGGAACACCCAAAACAAAGTTATACCCCACCTCTTCACAAGATTCCCTTTGGTTCGTCCGAAGTGGGAGCTTCCAGCTATAAGTCGAGAAACTCACTAGAGAGAAACCGATGACTTTGAACCCGCTAACACCCCGGAGTGGAATCTTGTACATCTAGAACCCCCAAAACACTTGTACACATATGGTATGCCACCAAGTAGGTTTTGGTGGGATTCAGACGCTCCGGAGCCCCTCTCCGGCAAAACCATAGACCCGTTGGAGAAAAGTCACACTTATACGTCTACCCCCGATACCGGCATCGAAAGGGGTAGCAAAGTGAAGCTTTTTGCTTGGTTGTGTTAGGGTAGCCCCTAGGAGCACCCAAAACAAAGTTATACCCCACCTCTTACGCAATTTCTTGACGTGCAATTCTGAGAGACAAGATTCGCGACGTCATTTTATGTGGGTGGAGACCGCTATTCGGTGTAGCTATATACATAAAAATGAATAAAAACATATTAAACTTAATTGAGTAATAAATAAAAATGAAGATTATAAAAAAACATGGTAACTATTCGGCGAAACTATATACATAAAAATGAATAAAAACATATTAAAATTAATTGAGAGTAATAAATAAATAAATACATAAAAACATCTTAAACTTAATTGAGAGTAATAAATAAAAACAGGGTAGCTATGTCGACGGCAAAGCCGTCGGCGTAGCTTATGCTACGACGTCATCCCCTTTCGATGCCTCTCTGAACGGACCTACACCGATGGGCAAATCTAAGCCGACGGCAGCCGTCGGCGTATAAAGCCTATGCCGACGGCCGTGTCGCCGGGCTGGCCTCGCCGGAGCCTACGCCGACGGCCCCGACAAAAAACCGTCGGCATAGGTTTTGGTCGTCGGCATAGGATCTCCTTCCTATAGTGCGAGATGCAAACCGAGATCTTTTTTCTCAGCCATCACCACGACCCTGGCTGAAGCGGTCCGTGCGGAAGCGCAGGACGGATCTACACGGCAGATGCGAGCGAGATCTCCACAAAGAACGTCGTCGGGCAACATCATACGACCCTGGCTGACCCACAGACCCTTTCAAATACTACGACCCAACCTAGCAGCCAGTCAAGCATGACGCAATCGTTTTACACCCTACGTAGCATGCATTTGTGTAGTTGTCCTGTCTATCCTACCTTAGGCCCTGTTTGTTTCTCAGGGATTTGTGGGGTTTGGTGGGATAAACCCGGCCCATTCCCGAAACCCTAGTGTCTAAAAAAACTGTTTATTTCTCGTGGTTTTGGGCCGGTAATTTCCCGACCTTTTTCCCCACCATCCCCAAACCCGGCCCAAACCCGGCCCAAACCCCTCTTCCCCAAAACGTTTTCTCCTATCCCGAGCTAGAGAAAGAGGGACGGGCGGCGGCGCCGTGCGGAGCGAGGGACCGGCCCGCGGCGGTGAGAAAGGGAGAGGGACAGGCGGCGGTAGACGCTCTTGGACTCGTCGACGCGTCGCCTTTCTTGATTCTCCAGGACTCGTAGCCAGATCCCACCGCCGTTCTTGGATAGTGGAGGCGTCGTCGCTGTTCTTGGCTACTCCGGTATGCTCTCCTCTCCTCTCTCTCTCTGGATCGAACTCTGGATCAAACGCGTGGAGGAGCCGGCCATGGAGAAATAGATCCATCGATGTACTAGCTTCCGGCGTTGCTACTACTGTACTAGATGCTGGCACTCCGATCCATGATGTACTAGCTTCCATCGATGTACTACTGCTCTCCGATCCATGATCTGCTTGTATTTATGCTTGCTTTATTTTCTGGTTACTTAATTTTAAGAGTTTATCATAGTTCATGTGATGGTGAACCTTGTGCTAGCTACGGTGAACCCTTAATTTTACA
This sequence comes from Poa pratensis, assembly GCA_947311845.1. NCBI lineage: Eukaryota > Viridiplantae > Streptophyta > Magnoliopsida > Poales > Poaceae > Poa > Poa pratensis. The sequence continues at coordinate 39,048,893 of CAMZMU010000117.1, read as the reverse complement.
TCAATTGTGGCTGGATAGTGGGGAATTAAAATCGTTCTTGGTCATTTGCTTTTTCTTGTTTCATTCTAATGTCTATTGCTTCTGTACTATTGCTGTTTGGTAGCACTGAGTGTACAAGTAGCTCCCGAGAACAGTTTATCAATATAAGAGCTTCCATACTCGTATAGTCTTTATCAGTGGTTGATGCTTAGCTTAGTAGTTTCTTGAGATGAAATTGTTCTGCAGTTTGGCATATAGTCTTTATATCAGCTGCAGTTTGCGCTAGCACGTTTTAATTGGCAGTGCTTCTTATTTTTCTGAACATCCATACATTGTGGATTTTGTTTCGGCAAGCTCTAGGTTATTGTGACTTAATTAATCAAACTGAAAATTACCTAGCAGCATTTGAATTTTGGATCTAGTGGTCATTTCATTATATTTGCCTTGTGTTTAATTCTTTTTTACTTCCAAATGTGTAGGATCTGGCCTTCTCTCCAAAATATTCATTCGTTGATGAGCTCCCACCCTCCTGGGATCCTGTGAAAACTCCCAAATTTTGTACGCATCCTTGCCAACTTCGAAATTCACTTGTCCCACTAGTTGGAAGTAATAGTATACCTATCTACTATAATATTCTTGCTGCAATATTCAATTTAGTACCTTATGAATGTGCAGGAAACATATTATTATTTTCATTAGTGCTAAAATGAGCTCTAGGAGCATAGAACATATTAGGAAAAGAAAAAATGAAGAAGAGGATGAGGAGATGATCTTTATCATTTTTCCTGCATTGCACTTGTACTTAAGCCGAAGCAAGAGAGAAAAACGTCACCAGCACTTCTTGTACGGCAAGGAGCATGTGAGGGAACTTCTTAGTGGGCACCTCAAGAATTGTCGCACTGCCTTTAGGATGGAGCCACACATTTTCATGTGGTTGGCATCATACCTAAGGAATGAAGGTCTAATTTCAGATACAAGAATCAAGGTTGAAGAGAAGCTAGCATTCTTTCTTTATATGTTGTCCCACAATGCTTCATATGAAGATCTTCAATTAGAGTTTCATCATAGTGGACAAATCTTTAGCAAGTATATCAATCAATTCTTCAACATTATTCCAACCTTGGCAACTAGATTTGTGAAGCCTCTCAATCTTGATGAACCACATCCGAAAATAACTACAGACCATCGCTTCTTCCCATATTTTCAGGTTTCCACACTTCAGACTTCTTTTCTTATCTACTTCTTTGCAAAACTTATTTCATAACTAAGTCTTATATGTTCCCAAACTTTCTTTTTGTAGAATTGCATTGGGGCAATTGATGGGTCTCATGTGCCTGTCACTAGGACACCTAGCCGTGCCGCTCCATGGAGGAACAGAAAAGGCACCTTAAGCCAAAATGTTATGTTTGCTTGTGATTTTGACCTCAACATAACTTATATTTCTTTCGGCTGGGAGGGATCTGCCACAGATGCTAGGGTGCTTAGTTCAGCCATCCTTAGAGGATTTAAAGTACCTGATGGGAAGTTCTACTTGGTTGATGGTGGCTACGCTAATACCCAATTCTTCCTTGCTCCGTACCGAGGTGTGCGGTACCACTTGAAAGAATTTGGGCATGGCCGACGTCGTCCACAAAACTACAAGGAGTTGTACAATAACCGCCACGCCGTCATGAGGAATCATGTGGAAAGAGTCTTGGGGATTCTAAAAAAGCGCTTTGCTATTCTCAAAGTTGGCACATGTCACAAATTTAGGAATCAAGTGAAGATACCAGCAGCTACAGCTGTATTCCATAATATCATCAAGCAACATGATGGAGACGAGGAATGGCTTGACAACCAGGAAGAAAACATAGACCCAGCTCTATTTGTAGATCTTCCTAATGATGATGATAACCACCAAGGGCTACCAGGAAACAATGTGCAGGGCAATACTTTGAGGGACCAAATTGCATTCCAAATGTGGGATGATTACCAAAATCAGTAGCTAGTGTCATATTTGTAATTGTGTACTTATTGACACTCACATGTGTGTTTCTTTCATGTTTGTGTCCTTTCATTGCGAGCTTGTTGTACTCTTTGCAGTCTATGTGATGATAATAAAGTTGCATGTTTGTTACTCTATCTAATCCACCTTGTAGCCTTATGAACACGCCTTTTGCAGAGCACACAGCTGAGGGCAGCTATAACTTCACCTCTACTGCCGAGCAATATCTAAAACCTGAAGTTGCAGATGTCAAAAGTGATGAAGATGAAAGTGGAGATGAGGATTTGCGAATACTGGATAAACCTGAGGTGGAGCATGCACAAGTGAATCAAAGGAATGCTGATGTGGAGCATGCACAAGTGAATCAAACGAATGCTGATGTGGAGCATGCACAAGTGAATCAAAGGAATGCTGATGTGGAGCATGCACAAGTGAATCAAAGGAAGGATGGTGGTCCTTCAACAAGCAAGAATAAGAAGGCTAAGAAGAGCCCCAAGAAGAGTAGTGGCGATGGGTTAGTTGGAGTGATGGAGAGATTTGTCAATATCAAGGAAAAGCAAGTTCAGGAGGAAAGTGCCGAGTCCAAAGAAGTGAACAAGTTCACAATCAGCAAATGCATTGAAGTTTTACACAGCATGAACGAGATCGCAAGTCACGGAAAGTCAAGGCTGTCAAAGTCTTCAAAAACTGCTGAAAACCGAGAGACGTTCCTCACTTCGGCTGCTATGGATTGGGCGACAGCCATCATGTGGCTGCGGCAAAAGATTGAAGAGCTGCCTTGAGGTATATCCTCAACTTCTCAATTATATGTGCCTCTGTTTTATTTGTGCTGAAATATAGCTTTGTTGATTACTTTTTGTCAAAAAATGGTCTCTGTTTTCAATCAAGCCTTTGTATGGCTCGACCTATGTGCATTGCCTCCATGTACGAGAGACTAGTTAAGTTAAAGCTGCAAGCCTGCAAGTATATTCGTGCAGTATGGTGCTATGCATGTATCTCCGTGCATGCTTGATACTTTTTGTATGGTGCGTACTAGCTGCCTGGCCGCTAGTACAAGTCGTACTAAGTGCATACTCTCTAACTTGCTTGCCCCTCTCTAACTTCTCTAAAATATTTGCATGCTTACAGGCCATCGTCAGGCTTTGTGCTCTTGAAGATTGGAAGGAAGAAAAGAAGAAATTTTACGAAGAGTCGTATCTGGTTGTAATAGAAAAAATGTTAAATTAATGTTGACTACCGTTGCAAACTAATTCTGGTTGTAACAGAAGTGATATTCGAATGCTGGAACTATTGCATGTTGATTTTTGAGACTGTCGTGTTCATGTCTAGCAGTAAAAATTGGATCTTTTATAATGTATGTTGATTTTTGAGAATGTCATGTTTGTGCACCAATCCCTGTCTACCGTTTGTTTTGTGGAGATTGGGGTTTGGGGTTTGGGGATTTTTGTGGGGATTGGGTGTGGGGAGGGGTTTTCCAAATCCCCTAGGGGATAAACCCCTACCAAACCCCAGAAAAACACTAGAAACAAACATAGCCTTAACGTGGTATCCAGTGTCCCGTCTGTCTTATTCGAGAAGGAGATCCAAAATCGCTCTTTCTCGCGCGATTCTCCACAGGCGAACAAGAAGGCGGTTCCAGTTCCAGTTCTCGCCGGCGAGTACACCGCTCCCTTCACTTTTCGCTGTCTTGACGTTGCGAGGGGGAGGGGAGGCTGTTTCTCGTTTGTGCGTGTGTTCTACTTATTTGTTGGCTTTCGAGTTTCTTTTATCGGCGTTATGTTGAGACCGATGCTGATGGTGTTAGTAGAAATAATGATCTCCCAGCATATACTCTTGCTCGACGGAGGTGTTACTGGCACCGGCGAGAGGCTTGTGGAGTCCAAGTTATTGGAGCGGTTTGGATCTGCGTCTTGGCGTGACGGTAGGATACGTTGCTTTTGGAGTGCGGCAGTGTTGACTATTGCAGATTTGTGGAAAACGGTGGAGGATCCAACCGCCTGATGAAGCGCGGGGTGACGTTGGCTCCGGATCAGACATTGAAGAGGCTCGGAGGGCTCCTACGACCGATGTTTTGTTAACGCCTCATGCTAGAATTTTTTTAGCGTCAAGATGTGAACCGGCCATTGGTACTCTTCTTCTCGAGTGACATCAAATGATTTGGGTGCTTGATAATTGCGGTGAAGGCGGTATCCAGCAGTTCAACCGTTTGTATGCTCCTACTTTTATGTTGATTGTATACGTTTCAAATTTGTATCTTTACTATTATTATATTATTAGGAATACACGTAATGTATGCTACACTGTCAAAAAGAAAGGAAAAAAATGTCCCGTCTGTGGGAGGTCATCAGAACCAGCCCCGACATGGCGATGCTTACTCACCCGGCCTTGTTTCACATAGCCGCGGGCCAACAAGCTTGAGTTCACAGACCATCAGCAAGGCGGTTCCAATCCAGTTCACTTCCTGCAGTTAATCGGAATGCCACTACTAATCGCAGGAAATTCAACCAAAGCCCACACACTGCTTGTCTCAATCCTCCATCATCCATTTGATTGCAGGAAATTCAACCATAGCCCACACACAATGCTCTCCTACATCTTATTTTTAAAGGTTTCTATGTACTCTAGGAAAATAATGGTTCACATGCGTCAACAAGATGGATGTATCCAACTAAAATCTGGAATGAAGCATCGCACATCAACCATCCATCTTCATCTGAAGCAGCTTTTACTGGAAGAGAAATCATCACCGCCCACACTGCTAATCTTTCGGGCTAATTTCCACCCGGGATGGCTCGTCGCTGTCAGAAGACGAAGAAGAGGATGAGGAGGATGATCCCGTATGGTGCCCAGAAGGGCCACGCGGCGGCAATTCTGGCCCGTGTTCTTCCTGAGTACCTGGACAAAAAAGACAACACACACGTCAGAACACACAAGTAATCATAATCTTCTGATTTTTGAACTATACCAACGAGAACAAATTTGCTCCAGCTCACGGAAACTAGTCTGGTGGATTCTCGCTACGCACCACACGCAACTCCAAATTCGTTCAGGCATGTCCCTCAGATAGTGTTGAGTGTTGACAATCTATAAACTCTTTCAATAAAAAAAGGTGCAAGATGATTCTATTTGGATCTGGGAGCCAATACAGTTCCAAGTGCTAGCTGGTAGCACAAAATATTGCAGCTGACCTCCCTCATATACTAACAAATTAAAGAAATTATGTTTCTACTATACGAGCTAGATGGTTGGATAGTTATGCAGGTTCTCTTATACAGAGACCAGTAATATCTGTATTTATTATCAAACAAGGTCGGGAACAAGGAAACCTTTTGATTATAAGCCTGACCAGTCTTATTTCTCCATCTATTTTTACTTCAATGAAAGCTGACAGATAAAACGAGTGAAGTGGTGATCCGTATCTCACCTGCATTTTGGGGAATTTTAGACTTTAACTTTTTCGTGTGCCGCCTTATAAGCTTCTTTGTTTGTGTTATAGTCAACTGCCGAGCAAACGGAGAGAATTCAATGTCGTGCTCACTCCGTTCACCCTGGAAATCCTGATCCTCTCCTTTCATGGTCTTCAGGACAAAATGCATTGCCTTCTTTCGTTGTGAACTGAACAGACCCTTGACTGAGGTGGCAAATCCATCACCAGCTCCATCACTTGGTTTTCTAAGGAAAGCTGGTAGTTGATCAGAATTTCCACTTTCATCATCGCTATCGCTCAAATTAAAATCACTGACAGCGATTAATCCAGCAGTAGGCTCTTTTTGGCTAGTGGATTTAGCTTTGAATTTTTTACCCTGTAAGAAAGAAGTGATGTGAGTCAAAGGATTACCTTGAATAGATTCATACAAGGCATTGCATGATGTGATATTTAAATACACCCTCCATCCAATGATGTAAGATATTGGTTGTAATAACATCTAATATTATGGGACGGAGGGAGTACTTATGATTCAAAATCTGAGATGACATTCAACCTCAAACGTTAGAAAGCAAAACGAATACGACTTACCTGCATGCCAGTTACTGACTTCAGTACTCCCCATACAATGTGTTTCTTTACTCGTGAAAACAGTCTTGCCCATGTCCCAGTAAAATCTTCACGATGAAAAGTATCCATGAGAAGCCTTACATCACTAACAGCAAATGGCAATCCCTCGTACGTGAGAAGCAATTCAACCTAGAAAGTACATTCAAGAGAAATGACAATTGTTTCAGCAGGTTGTGTACTATGGTTAGTGCGTTCCACAAATAGAACATTTGATGAAGTATATTCCGACCTGGCTTATCTTTATATTGCGGAAGTCCATCATTTTCTGAGGTCTAGATTGTTTCACCTCATTAGGCTCGACAGGCTTCTTCTCTTCACGACTGGAACGAGCAGACCGTACTAACTTCGAATCCTTAGCAGAATCTTGGAATTCAGTTTGGGCATTTGACTGACCCTGGATTTGTGAAACAAGTTCGTTAGCTACAGATTCGGCCACATTTTCCTCCCATGTCCTCTCAAATGAAGATGTCCTTCGAAGTTCAGGCTTTTGTGCAAGTGCGGATTCTTTGGATGACTGGTTACTGGGACTGGTCGTTTCTGTAACAGAAGTGCCTTTCTTAACTCGCCGTGTCCCTGCTGTAGTAGAGACTTTGAAAAGTTCCTGTATAATGAAAAAGGACAAGCACAAAATGAGAAACAAAGGAAAAAGCACAATAAAATTGGGAAAGGCACAGCACAAATAACATGACATGATATAACCTGCCGCTTTTGTGGGTGCTGCTCATCACCAGGGAAGAAATATCCCCACATCATTCTGTACATTGCTTCTGTCAAGTAAATTTTCAGTGGATAGATGTCCACCTACATTAACAAGGTTGAAAGTAGCAACTGTCATTCAACAAGATCCCGATTATTCACCATGTGTGTAAATACACAGCCTAAAACAACCCGGCGGTATACTGTTTAATCAGATTAATGTTTATTCATACAGCCTGACCTGTTAATTTTTGTTCATGTAAATTACAGAGGCGGGTAAAGCTAGTTATAGAAGGGAAAAGTTGTCGCTAAAATTCAGTTCAGCCAATTTAAAATCCAACTGAGCTTACCAGCAAACTCTCAATTACCGAGTTCCCATCAGTTGGAGCTCCTTGCCTAGCATTAACACGAAGCATTGCATTCCTGCATTGAAATTAGCGTTCAACCTGGTTAAACTAAAATGAATCAAATACATAAGAAGCAGTAAAAAGAGCAGAAATTGAAGAAATGTTGTAAAACCAAAAGTTCAGATTCCAGAATCAGTCATGTCTTTAGCTTAGCATACTTCTTTGTCTTAATGGAGCTGCGGTCGATACTGAATGTACTTCCACTTAGCTCAATTGACACAGAGAAGATTAAAGTTCGAACCCATGGTCCATGAACTCCACATTTGTCACTTATTAGTAATGCAAGATGCAGATGCTTGAAGACATGCTTAGAGCATCTCCAAGAGAGCTGCCAAATTTGGGCTACCCAAACAGAATATGGGTAGAGGAGAGAGAGAGGGTTTGGGTAGCCAATTTTTCTTCTTCTTTTGCAGCATACCCAAAAATGGATACCCATATTCTTTTAAGTAGACATGTGGAGTCGGTCTGTCATTGAGACTTTTGTGTGAGACCGATGTGCTGCTTGCCTGCTGCTGCTCCCGCTAGCTGCCGCGACCAGCTGCTCGTGCGTCTCCATGGTCTGCTTGCTCACACGCGACCCGCGGTTTCCTTTCTTGCGCACACCACTGCAGGTGGGACGGCGGGTTGTGGGGCTCTCCCACCATAGTTTTCGTTGCATATTGGGTGGCAAATATGGGTATGTACCCAAATATTATGGGTAAGGGACCACTTATGGGTATGCTGTTAGAGCTAGTTTTTTGGCCAAAATACCCAAAATTTCAGTTTCTGTGTTTCCAACCCAAACATGGGTATGCTATTGGAGATGGTATTCTAAAAGAAAACAGTTTTTTCTTTGCCAAATAGCAGAGGCAAGGTGCTTAATTTTCAATGCTGGTGCTTGTTTAGACGCTAGTGTTTAACAGGTGCCTTGTGTTGCGAGAAGTATTTAACGGGTGCTTATGCATATGGCTATCTCTAGAAAGTAAATTATGCAACCATCTAAGAATCTACGAAGAGGTGCTTGCATTGTGGGAGATGACTCTCATACGGGTGCTTGGTGATGTAGAACAATCAAAAACTTCTTGTGTTATACGTGCATGCTGTTATGTATTTCATTTCTAGTAGTGCTTCAAAGCTACTCTGAGATATTTGTGTAACTATCTCCAACAAGTAAACCACAAAGAGGTACTTGCATCTAGGGAGATAATTTCAGATGGCTGCGAGATATTTATCTCTCTTTAAGTGCTCATGCAAACACTTCTTGCATCGCATCTTTGCAAAAGATGACCTTATATATTTCACTGTTAGCAGTGCTCCTAAGTTGCTTTGGGATGTATTTTGTGTAACACAGTTTCACATGATAGGCGACTTTCCTGTTATTGGAAAATTCAGATCCAGACTAAATGTAACATCTTACGAAATGAAAGAATCTGCAATCAAGTTGGCAAAATTAAACGCTGAAGAATCCGCACATGTCTATAAGAAATCTCACATCACTTCATTGTTGTAAAAAAAGATATTATAGTTACTATTGGTTAATACTGCAAGGGGAGAAGAAGCCATCCTTACTTTCCCCATTCAGACGGTGGATTCCAGGGTGCAACAACAGTATCTGATTTTGCATTAGCAAGACCATTTCTGAGAACAAACAACTTGGTTGTCAACTGAGCAATGCCTATGTCTTTGTAGTCCCGGTCAAAATCATATATCTACAGATACACATAGGAAAGGTCAGTAAGGGATCTAAGTGGGCATGCACATTAACAGAAGGCAACTGTTCCCACCGTAATTTGAAAAAAAAGTACTCCTAGTCCTATGAACTATCAGAAGTCATGAAGTTAAGATACTTGGCTCCAGAGAAATAAACTTACAATATCATTTATCTCGGCTTCAGAAAAGGCTTTTCCATCTGCTAACATGCTCCAGACGACCTTGTTTATCCTCATCGAAACTCTCATGGCACATGAAGGACTTTTGTTCTTTTCCTTTTCCATCAACCTCACTTGTGCAGCTTTCTGCATAGCACTTCTTAGCATACAATATGCTTCTTTCCTACCATTCCGAACATTTACTAGTTCCTTCTTCAGACGTTTTACCTGACATAGGCCATGGGTAAACTCAGATTGAAGTAGTTTATTCAAAAGATTCAAACTAATGAGAAATTAAATTATTATTCCATTAGTGTAAAGTAAGTAGGAACTAATCAATGAAGTTCACCAAAAAAAATACAATTTACAGGAAGAAAAATAACTTTTATGCCATGTGGACAGACAACAATCGTAGCTCTCAGACATACCAGCATTGACTTCGAACCAGTAACAACTGATGTAGCATCATCAGACTTTGGGGACTGACTTGGATCACCAGATACTTCACTACCGGTAGACAATATTCTGATATCATCAAACAATATCTTCCGTTCTCTTTCTTTTACTTCAACGTGGATCTTTGCTAATTCCACCTCTTCGACTCCATCTGGTACAACTGCATCAGATTCTTCAGCAATGTCATTATCATCATCATCGAGGGGATAGCACAGATTACTCTTCTTATTTCTGAAAAATGGAGTAGTTTCATTAGTGTGAAGAAAAAATATCAACTAGGATATCATCCAAGGAAGTTTGCAGATGAATACAAAAGAAATAAAAGTGATCTTATGAGCTAAAAATCGTATTTTGGTTCTTCTTTTAGGAAAGAGATCGTGTTCACAACTATAAGTTCTACGGCAGTGCCAACTCCAATCTACCATGTGTAATTTAAAATGTCTATAATAGTACAGCAATGATTGTGGAGATGGTCATTTGTAGAATTGGCAGAAGTGAATAGGTGACTGGTAGGTAAGTACTTGGTATGAAGTACTGGAGCAAGGGAAAATGCTGGAATCATTACACTTAAGAAAATGCTTATGGCGCCTTTTCTCAGGCTCTTAAACACGGTGGGGGTGGTGTGGTTCTTGGGGATCATAACGGACGTTTCAAGGCTGGAGTGTGCTGTTTTTTCCCCTCTGACAGATCCTGAGCGGGCGGACCTACTAGCATGTAGCCCGGGAGATGCAGGATGGAAAGGTAATGATGGAGAAGGATAGTCTGGCAGTCAAGGCAAAGTTAGAAGCAGATGGGCTGGATCGATCAGTGCACGATCCTCTGGTAGAACCGTAGAAGATATCAAGAGAGCTCTGAAGGATTTTGAAGACCACTCGGTAGTGCATGTTCGTGGTTCTGGTAACGGAGGTGCTTATAAACCAGCTAAAGATGGCTGCGGGAATAAATTATGTAAAACCTGCTTGGGTATCCCACCGGATTATGTTATGAACTTGTTGGCATTTGAGTGTGCCGGTATTTTAATAAAAACCAATTTCTAAAAAAGGTACACTGAAGCATCGGTCCAGTAGGACCTTTAAATGTGTATGCATGTATCAATTGGAATTGTCAGGCTATATGGCGCACACTATTTTTCTCTACAGAAAAGCTTCTCTTATATTGATCCATCTGCTCTAGTAAAATTGACCCTTGCAATCTTGGTTAATCAAATAGGTCAGCTCGATTAGGAATCAATCGCCAACTCCACCGTGGATGGCAATGGAAGGGAAATGCCAACACCAGGAAGGAGTGGGAAATGGAAGTGTGGTGTGATGGTGGATGGAGCCCCAATAGGGACGAGCATAGCATGGTGGATTTTACTGTTTATCCCCACTTGATACCATATTAGAGAGCATGAGGTATCTCCGTGATATTAATATATTCCCTTTATCGAAAAAATATATTAGAGAGCATGAGAAAGGGAATTTAACATTGATAATCCCTATTTCCCCAAATTTGAGTTACATTTTGATTTCCTACACAATTCAAATGGTGAGGAAAACTTTCTATCCAGACAGGAGTTTACAGCTGAAAATTTGCTCACTTGTATATTTGTTCTCAGTGAAATACCAGTGCAAGTTCTTTACAAGGGTGTATGTTTATACAGCTCCCAATCGGGTCCTAATATGTATAACATTGACCACTAATATGCGTGAAAGTATATGAATTAGGCATGTAAGAATAATACTTTTTATTTATCTTGTAAAATAGTTTTATATCTTAGTGAGTACAAAAAGCAACGGTCAAAGATATATATTGGAGACCATCTCCATGTCTAAAACGTCATATATATATACAAACAGAGGGAATATGACAAAAGCTCATAAAACTACAAAATGTTCTTCATTTGTTAGTACCCATATGACCAAAACCACAACAAGGAGTATTTCCTAGTCTCTTAAGGATTTGGCACTGGTAGCAATGTAGCATAATAGTACCCAAATGCTAAAACGGGAGCATTACAAGATAGACAGAATACCTTGGAGCTCTTGCAAAGAGCAGATTAGTCAAAACATCCATCATAACCTGAAACTGACGTGATGTCATACCAGCAGTTATATCTGGAGAGTTAAATGCCAGTTCTTTAAGTGGTTTGACCTGCATCACCAAAAAACAGTAAATACATATACTAGTTACCTCCACTGAGTCACTGACTATGCCAAAAAATGCTCTGGAAAAGGTGCAAAGCAACATGAAATTATTAGCAAGAGAATAGACCTTTAGTTCAGGATTTCCTCCCTTGTGTCTTGTGATGCGGAAGAACATTTGGCATGGCATAAATACCCTCTCAAGTAAAGCACCAGTTCGCTTGACTTCTGACGATCTGCGATGTATTTTTGGCAGCCACTGAATACCAGCACCAGGATCAACATCAGTTGGAGCGACATGAGCCTGAACATGCTCCAACATTACAGAGACCTCAAAACGCGACCAGGTCATTTCTGGCTTGGTCTCTCCGGTGGATACGTTGCTGGCACCAAGTGCTTTCTCAAACATTTCTTGACCAACTTGCACAACTGAGTGAAATGAACGAACCATCACCCGACCACTACCAGCAGCTAGCAGAAACCTACCCTGATATAGTTGTAACAGATATCTAAGTCATTGCGGCAGTGTTCCAAAATATAGTGCATAATCGAAATTGGAAAGAATGCTTCCATAAACATGTCATGGAGTCAGTAAGAAATAACAAACAACGAGCTTGAAAGAAAATTCACTAGCTGTCAAGGAGTGTTCACACACAATCTTTGTACCTGTAATCCACTATAATTCTACTAAAATTGTGAAGTTTTGGCACCATTTGGGACGTGAGAATTTCATAGGACAGAAAATATCCATTCTCAGTGAATGTAGGGTTTCTTACAAAATTCCTACAGGAATCATGTGTTCCAAACGTGAATGTAAATCTTAAGTTCGTCAAAATTTATAAAATATCCAAATATATGGCAGTAATTTGCTTGAAAGATGCAAATATCAAATGTAGTTAAATTCATATTTTTAAATCAAGTATGAATTTCCGGCCCATGAACAGGTGAAAATCACCTCAGAGCCATTCAGTATTCGAATTTTCTTTAGCAAACGGGCAACCGCTACCATTCTAGGTCCACTATTTCTTGTATGGGTCTAGCTTTTGGAACTTTGGTTATATCCATTATCTGTCAGCAATGGGCTGAAGATAAAGATTTGAGCATACTCAAGCCTATGACTGAAGTGAAAAACAAATACAGGTATGTATAATGATTAGATAAACAATATGATATTTCTCGAACTGATAAGTGCTGCTTCAAAATATAAATTGACAAACAAGCTGGGAAACATATACTCACATTTGCTTCTTCTGAATGTAGATTGAACTGGGGTTGGACAATATTAACCATGAAATGTCTCGTACCTTCCTCTTCAGAATCACTACTGTTTGAGGGCTTCATTGCTACATCACAAGTTACCAGTCAAAGTAAGAAAACTATTAATGCAGCTTCAAAAGTTTGCAAGTGTTTAGTGCAATGCTGAATTTTCCTTTTCTTTTTTTGTAAGTTGGATTTGAACATAAATGTTATGGATGCAACTTGTATTACATGGGGGCCACTGGCCACAATATATAGTACATATGACTTGAGAGACAAGAAAGTAAATCTAGTCTAATACGGACTTCTAAACCAATACCAATACTCCTTAACACCCCCCCTCAAATGCAGAGCGTATGCAATAGCACTGCTTTTGAAGAAAGACAAAACTAGAAGAAAATAAAAAAGATAATCCAAAATCCTTGTCTTGAGAGTGTCGGCGTAGCATGAAGAGTCTTCAAAACCTGTGGAGTCAAGCCAAACAATCGATCATAGAAGACCGACAGAGACCGATAGACGATCAGAAGAAAGATAGAGACCGAGAGACGATCAGAAGTAGAGCATGTCATAACAGATCATAGCACAAGGAACCAATGGCATAAGAAGCCCACGGCAAAAGTGTGCGTAGATCAACAATGACAGTGTGAAAGGAGGCCACAAAAATCCTATAGAAAGGACCAGGACCGAAAAGAGAGGCCACGAAAAGAGGAGGCCACAAACGGACCGAGAAGAGGAGGCCACAAACGGACCGAGAAGAAGAGGCCAAAAACGGACCGAGAAGAGAAGGCCACAACAGGACCGAGAAGAGGCCACAAAAATCCTGTAGAAGGACAAGGACCGAGAAAAAAGGCTGACAAATAATTTTATGGTGGACTCTCATGACATGAAACACGAAAAGAAACGACGGATTTCGTGGACGCAGCGGAAAATACGAAAAACTGAACTAGCAGTGGACAAGGACGAAATTGTTTTTTTTCTTTTTCTTGACTCACGATCGGATCTGGGAACTAGAACCATCTGGGACAACGAATCAGCAACACCAACAGCACACGTCCGGTGAACCAGCCATCAGACGCCTAGCCGCGTCAGGGCCTGATTGCGGCGGCAGACGGGTAGAGGGCGACGACCAGGCCAGATCGAACATCCTGACGAAGACCATGCTAGCGGAGATGTGCACCGACATGGCAGCAGGTATGGGCGGCCGACGACCTGGGAGAGCAGCGCGATGACACGTCGGGGACATTGGTCGATTCGATCTGAGAACGGACGAGACCACAAACGGATCGGGAGACCGAAAAAATCGATCGAGATAGAATAGGTAGCACGAGTTGCGCGTGCAGGAGAAAAGCGAACCCTAAAACCTGGGCTCTGATGCCATGTTATGGATGCAACTTGTATTACACGGGGGCCACTGGCCACAATATATAGTACATATGACTTGAGAGGCAAGAAAGTAAATCTAGTCTAATACGGACTTCTAAACCAATACTAATACTCCTTAACAATAAACACTATTTATATAAAATGCAGTGGGAAACTCTCCCACTGTTTTGCCTAAAAAAAATGCCTTGTCAAAATAACAACACAAAAACAACGACTTATTCCTGGGGTCAGTATAAACAACTAGTGTAAAAAGAGATCGTGTGATAAACGTACCAGTTTCACTACTTGATGTTGGCTCTGGTTTGCTGGGTCCACTGGAAGAAGGTGGGTCTGAACTCTTGGTCTGTTGAGGAGGATCTGAAGACTGTGATGCTGAGGGTGAAGAGTTGAGGGCACCATCATTAGACATCTCAGCTTCTTTAATTGCCTGTTTTTTCTCAAGAATCTTTCTTTGGGTGTATTGGCGAGAAGGAGATGGTTTTGGAGGCTGAAATGCTTGGGTTAAACCACCAACCCAAGATAAGACAGCAGCTCTATTCTCTAGACTCCACAGAATTTTTAATCCATGAATAAATACCCGCTGACAATTGTCAGCAACCACAACATTGAACCCCTCATCATCACTACCTGATTGTGCATGGTCACTTTCATCCCCTCCATCAAACTCAGACTTGAACGATGTCATCTCAGATTTCTTCCTGCCATCCGCCTGCCATGCTGATAATCTAGCAGCATCTGCCTTGGGAGTTTGTTTTCGTATTGTGAAATAGTCAGAATACAGAAAAAATCCATCATCCCGGCTTTTCTCAGTCGATCTAGTTTTTGTTCTGCCCTTATCAGAAAAGGCATTATCTGTAACCTTGGTATGCAAATTCTTGCTTTCTACCTGGGCATCCTTCGAATTTGTTTGTTCAGGAACATTGTTGATAAATACCTTTAATAAGTGCATGTCTATACCCATGTAGACAAGATCAAGAGGTTCACGCTTGGAGTCGAAAGTAAATAACTGCTTCCCACGGCTGGAAGAAATTTCCAGCCTAAGCTTTGTAAAGTGCAGTGTCAAACCTTTAGCAGGATCATCAGCCTGTAACGGCATATTGTTGATCTGCAACAGCGTAGCATCAAAACGAATACACTGTTCAGTCATAACTCTATCAAGTGGCAGGTTTCCAGACCGTATAAATCTAGGAACTCCGAACCGTGGAAACCTGGAGAAAAGTCTTAATTTATGGGGAGGAAGAAATAATAAGTTCCACCACTTGGTTAACCAGAGCAAATCATGAGCTCCAACATTTAGAGTCGGAGAATCATTTGAAACTGCCTGGGTTTTACATTGACTCTCCACAGGTTCAGCAGTACTAGGTTTAAGTGAAAAGCTCCATTTTAGTGAGAGTGAGGTTGACCGAAATGGATCAAGAACTTTGTCTCGTGGTTTTCCTTCAGCAGGAAGAGCAAATATATAATGATCCATAGGGTTACCTGAATCACATCCCCATTCTATTGTAATGTCCATGAAAAAGTAGGGTGTTTCAAGTAAAGGTATAGCAGTATGATGTTGAGGTTCCAGAGTGCACTTCTTTGCAAGACTCTCTAGGCTAGTTATGTACACCTTTAGACACTTTGAAGACAGACTGACATAACCATCCACATATCGTATTTCTATTTGCCCAGTTCTGATCAGCAATTGATCTAGCTTCTCGTAGGGGCTTGTTGCAGCAGGAAGATGCCACATTGTTTCAGCGAGACATAAGCTGAATTTACCGTGAATATAATTCCGCATATCATCCCACCAGGGTAAACTGCGCTCTCTTCTAGGTGGTTCGGGGCGCTCAAAGTAAAATCTTTTAGCTAAATTTGCCCTCCGTAATGCACAAGTAAAAGCATAGCTTATATCAGCAAAAACTGGCTCATAGCCAACTCCAAAGGACACTTCCCCTCTTTGAAAAGACAATGGGATGTCACAATATGTTTTCATTGGTGGGGTATAACCGGTTGCAGAACGTAGCAGATTTACTCGCCACCATTTCCCAACATAAACATCCTGTCGAACTTGGGGCTGAAAACTTGTCGCCTGCCACCAGAAAAAAGATCATTATATAATTTGGAGTGATGTTTAACCTGAAAATGTATAAGGTAGATATTGCAGGAAATGTTTCAAATTCCCTAATTGTGAGCACAACCATGTCTTTGAACAAAGGGAGCAATTACAGTTATATACAGTTCAAATAAATCTTTCTTTTTTCTACTGCCAAAGGATGAGTTGACAGTTCTAATAGTACTCCATAAATGAAAAAGAGTGAACAGCATCAAAGGCTAACCTGCTGGGCAAGCACAAGCCGTCCATCACATTTAGCAGAGGTTCCAGAAAAGAGTGGGAATGCGTAATCTCTTATATAAGCAGATAATGATTTAGCTTTCAAAGTAAAATTGCTACCATACAACCGGGAAAATGGAATATCATTTTTTGCACAAACAGGATCCATATTTTTAACGAAACTTATCATTCCTTCATCTCCCCCATCAATCTTTGATAGGCTCAGGTCAACATCTTTTGCACAGATTGACATAACTGATGCTCTGCGTGTACTCATCTTAAATCCTGACTGGAAGCCACTTGAACATGAACCTGATCCTTCTGATACTGACAACTTCTGACATGCCTGGTAATATGATTTAAATGCCTGTATATGTATTTCTTCTCTAAGCTTTTCAAGCGAATGCACACCAGGTGCATCAACATAAATATCAGGGCAATCATTGCTCTTTTCAGAAGCAGAGCCATCCAATTTTGCCTTAGGAGAGTCTTTATATTTGGCTGAATCAAGCTGATCAAGCAGATCCAACCTAACTATGGACTCATTAAGTACATTCTTCATTAAACTCATATGCTCATCAAGCCAACCTTGAAGAGGTTCTTCCTCGATTTCTGCTGTGAGGTCACGTACAATCACCCTTATGTACCGAAATACCGTGGATTTTGATTTGCTCTTTTTACTGTTGCTGTGCTGCTGCTGCTGCTGGATTTCTTCTCAGGAAATAATACGGACGTTTTTGCTGCAGAAATAAGTTTAAGCGCCCGCAATGTATCTTCAACAGCATCATCAATAGCGCGCAGCTGCAACCTAAAAGGTAGGCATATATAAGCATCTCGGCATTGAATAACCCAATCACACGTAGCTGCAGACTGAAACTTCTTATCAGGAAGGCTGTCAGAAACAGAAATCGGGATGCGTGATATCTGCATACGGCTGCTTTTGAAAAGCTGTGCACCACAAAAATTGAGTGCTATTCCTTCAACCAAAACACCAATTTTTGCATTCTCAGAAAAAATAGAGCCAACATGAACCGTTGCTTCAACCCCATCAGCAAGTTCGCCTGAAATTTTCAATGATTCCACATCAATGGCAATAACTGATTCCCGCTTCTTTTGTGCCTTTTCTTGCTGGCCATGTTCTGTAGGATCCTTTTTTGTCAAAGCATCCACATGCACTGTTTCCTCTTTTACCTCTGTAACAGAATTCTGGAGTTTCAGCCTGTGTAGAGCAGATTTAAGCCGTGTGGCTACTTCAAGTAATTCCAGATAGGGATCCGGCTCCCACCTGACTGCTACATCTGTCACATTGATCAGGGAGCAGACAGCATTGTCATTTAACCCACCAGAACGCTTGACGAACTTTGCCTTTTGCACATCAAGAAGTGTAACCTCCTCAGCAGGACTATTATCTAACTGACATTCTTTATGTTTTAATCTGGACCTCCCAAGTTCAACCTGCATGGAGTGCTTTTCATTGTTCAGACATACACCAAATCGATTAATCTCAAGAGACGTGGAGAAGTTAACGTGCTTATGATCTGGCAGGCTAGTTGAGTTGACGTAGGCCATCCTTGGGCCACCATTAGCATCATCGATTATCATAACACGGCCACCCTGTGAACCAAAATTTACACGCTTTGGATCTGCTACTGCCATATCTTCAAGCCTCATGTCACCAATATACAAAATAGAGCACTGGTCAACACTAATCTTCACTAGTTGTGCTCCTTTAGCACTCTTCGCAGATTTTTGAGAAGAAGACTCCTGTACAGGTCGTTTCTTAGGGGGACGAATGCTTTTCAAAAATCCCTTGTAGGACATTGCTGTTGTACAAAGCAACTCAAGATAGTAAAAACAGAAATGCATTCCTATTCCAGATACATTAACAGACAGAGCAGATTTAGTATGGTCAATGCCATTATCTTTGCCTGTATCCTTTTGCTCCAGATCAAGAGTTGAGCAGCTAATGTGCAGTAAGGTGCCAGAAATGCTTTCATTTATCAACTGTTGATATTTGGAAGCAACGAGGAATTTTAATTCTCCAAGCTTTGCATGCATTTCAGGTCCTTGGTCTACCGACTTACTTGCAGAAAAGTGAGTAGACAGCAAGCAACACTGCATAATCCAGCATTTACAGGTAAGATTGGTAGTTAAGTGAAAATGGCAATATCTAAATTTGATGTGATTCATAATGTGTAGACATCAAAGCTTGAAATTCCTGCACTACTAAACAGACACGAATCTCATAAATTATTAGGTGGTTTTGATAAATGGGAATGTGGGCAGACATCAATCTCTCTTATTATTGATAACTACATTTACCCAACAGGCACATAATATCCAAGTGTTTCAAGGATAAGTGTCTTCCAAGTGGAACATGCTACTGTATTTTAAGTTAATCCCATATGGCCATATCCAACATTTAAGTAGTTTAGCATGGAGATAAGTGAACAGAAAGCAAAAGGAAAAGACTTATCTCAAATGAACATTGTGTAATATATTATAGCTATAGCTACGACATGGAATATCTCATAAATAGATCTAGAACTTGGCTTTCATGAGTGTACGAATAAAAGGATAGGTTTCCTTTAAAATTAGCAGATTCTAGGAATGTCTATATTAATTTCTCTATGAAATTCTGAAAATACCTATTGATATTTAACCTTTAATGTTTTGTATTTCAGCATAATACATTAAAATGAAGTTATTATCGAAACGAAAAATGTAAACCTATCACACCTTGAAATCATCCATAATTGCTACATTACCAGGGATCAATCATTATGAACGTGGAGCATTTTGAAAGATTAAAATAATGTAAAAGGAACAAACAACACTTTGAAATAGTTTGCGGTAGGTACTATGTATATCGAGCGTAGTATAGCTTAATGAATTAGTGATGTTACGAAGAATTGTTCAAATGCTTACGGACATGTAGAGTAGAACAGAGCACATGATAGGAACTTACATGGAAGAGTGGTATGTCATCAAGACTGTAAAGCACAACAGACAATTCGGGTGCTGAGAATGCAAGTATCAAAGACAGTGGTAATTTTTCTTTGGGAGCCTTCTCTTGTTGTGGGCTTTCATGAGGAACAAGGGGCTTCTTTTTAGCTGACTTCAACAAAATCAGGGGCTTAATTCTGCTTATAATGAGGTTACATTGGGCCCCACTGATCTTGATATTTACCTCAGCTCGAATTGGCAATGTCGACTGAGAGAAGACAATGTGTCAACACAACGCCATGAGAAAGATATTACAGAAAAAAAACAGAGATGTGCAAAAATATAAAAAAGGGCAGCCCCGGTGCAGTAGCTCCCGCTTGCGCAGGGTCCGGGGAAGGGTCCGACCACTTTGGGTCTATAGTACGCAGCATTTCCCTGCATTTCTGCAAGAGGCTGTTTCCAGGACTTGAACCCGTGACCTCGTGGTCACAAGGCAGCAGCTTTAACCGCTGCGCCAAGGCTCCCCTTCAGATGTGCAAAAATATGTCTTACTGAAAACAAGGACATGATAACCTACTATCCGCTCACACCTATACAGAACTGACCTTTATCAGCTCCTTTTATATGCGCATGTGAAGATGCATGTGCATGAATGCAGACATGCAATGTACCTAACAACACCTACACGCAGTAGATGCACCAAGCTTTGGAGCTTACTCAGTTGGTCATGAAATCAACATGGCCAAGTACCAAGCATGCAAATTACCAAGAATTTTCTCTAGACATATACTGGCAATTAAGAGTCCACATAGCCAAGTCGACCCATGTATTCTATATGAATGATCTCAAATCAATACCTCAGATAGACATTTAAAAACAAGTGTATATGGCTGATCACATCACTGGAAGATACAACTGGTGGGATTGTATTTTTATTCAATAGTTAATACTGTTACTTTTGGCGCGCCGTATCTTGATCTGGATACGGTGATAAGTGAGCAAGGATCGGGTCGTCGCATCCTTAGTGGCGCGCTGCATCGACGCCCGGGTGTAGTGAAAAATGAGCAAGGGTCTTCGCATTTGACTCGACGAGTGCGAGGGTAAGGAAGTTAGCCGAGCCTAGGAGGATCCGCTTAGGTAGCTGGAACGTAGGGTCCCTGACGGGCAAGTTGCGGGAGTTAGTTTGATACGGCGATAAGGAGGCGTGTTGATGTCCTATGTGTCCAAGAGACCAAATGGAAGGGAC
>CAMZMU010000117.1:38902799-39008782 GCA_947311845.1 Poa pratensis | reverse complement strand
GTTCTGTTTTTGACAGATTCTGCCTTTTGTTTTGCATTCGCTCTTTTACTGTGTTTTGTGTGTTTCTTCCTCCACAAAGCATTGGTGGCTGTAGCTAATTGTCCAGAAGCTTTGGGATTGATTGTATCATTACAGAATATGAGAATTTTTTGATTATGCACTAACCCTCTAATGAGAACTGTCTTGAGTTTGGTGTGAAAGAAGTTTTCAAGGATCAAGCGAGAAGGGTGATATTATGTGATCAAGAAGAGTGAAAAGCCTAAGCTTGGGGATGTCCCCGTGGTTCATCCCAACCATTATTCGAGAGACTCAAGCGTCTAAGCTGGGGATGCCCAAGGCATCCCCTTCTTCATCAACAAACTTATCAGGTCATCTAGTGAAACTATATTTTATTCTTTCACATCTTATGCACTTTACTTGGAGCGTCTGTGTGTTTTTTATTTTTGTTTTTGTTTGAATAAATTCGGATCCTAGCAATCCTTGTGTGGGAGAGAGACACGCTCCGCTTTTTCATGTGAATACTCATGCTCTTCACTTATATTTGTTGAGTATTCTTAACTAGCTACTGCAGTGCTTTTAGCTCCTATTTTTCATGCATCTCTTCGAGCTGTTAGCACTTGTTTATAAATACTCTCTTGCTTCATTATATTATCATTTGGATAGTTTATGTTTAAATAAATTTATTGGTGTTTGTTTGGAAGAAAGAAAATGCTACATGTAGTAGTTGGTATTGGAAAGACATATGTATTCTTGTAGATCATTGTCTTGTTTTGATTTGATGCTTTGCAATTGTTTTGAGCTCTCAAGTAGATCATGTTTAATATCTTGCATCATGTAGTTAAAGCCTAGTAGTGGAGAACTACCGTAGAGCTGGTTGAGACTTGGGATGCATATTTGTTTCCCTCTAAGGTCTAGATATTTTCTGGTAAAATGTTTGAGCAACAAGGAAGACAGTGTAGAGTCTTATAATACTTGCAATATGTTTTTATGTGATTCTTGCTGTACCGGTTTATACTTGTGTTTGCTTCAAACAACCTTACTAGCCTAAACTCTGTACTGAGAGGGAATGCTTCTCGTGCATCCAAAACTTGAGCCAAAACCCATGCCATTTGTGTCCACCATACCTACCTACTATGTGGTATTTTCCTGCCATTCCAAGAATATTTCATGTGCTACCTTTAAACTATTCAAAACTTTATACTCCTTATTTGTGTCAATGTTTTATAGCTCATGAGGAAGTATGTGGTGTGTTTTATCTTTCAATCTTGTCATTTATTCTTGACAGACTTTCACTGGACTAGTGGCATATACATCCGCTTATCCAATAATTTGCAAAAAGAGCTGGCAACGGGGTGCCCAGCCCCAATTAATTACAACTTTCATTAATAATTCTCTTCACATGTTTTGCCCTGATTTATCAGTAAGCAACTTAATTTTGCAATTAGACACTCCGCCATGGCTTGTGTAAGCAAAAGGTTGGGAGGAGTGTCATCTATAAAGAAACTAAAATACATGTAACAAAAGAAGAGGGATGATCTACCTTGCTGGTAGAAAATAACGTCTTCATGGGAGCCGCTCTTTTGAAAGTCTGGTTGACAAGGGGGTTAGAGTCCACTAACATTCGTTGACAACAACAAACACTCTCAAATACTTATTTTTGTGCTCTTATGCTTCGAAAACTTAAAAAGCTCTAGCACATGACTTAATCCCTGCTTCCCTCTGCGAAGGGTCTATCTTTTACTTTATGTTGAGTCAGTTTACCTACTCCTTTCTATCTTAGAAAAACACTTGTGTCAACTTTGTGTGCATTGATTCTTACATATTTACTTATTGCACTTGTTATATGCTTTATGTTGACAACTATCCATGAGATATACATGTTACAAGTTGAAAGCAAATGCTGAAACTTAATCATCCTTTGTGTTGCTTCAATGCCTTTTACTTGAATCTATTGCTTTATGAGTTACCTCTTATGCAAACTTTTTGATACTTGTCTTGAAAGTACTATTCATGAAAGTTTTTGTTTATATGATTCATTGTTTACTCTTTATCTATTTGTTAGCAAACTATAGATCATTGCTTTGAGTCACTTCATTCATGACATGAGCCTTGCAATATATTGATCAAGATTGTGTGAAAGCATGTCTCCTCAGAAATTATTTGTGTTATCGTTTTACCTACTCGAGGACGAGTAGAACTAAGCTTGGGGATGCTTGATACGTCTCCAACGTATCCATAATTTCTGCTGTTCCATGCTTATATTATACCATTTGCTACATGTTTTATATACACTTCGTATCACTTTTATGCATTTTCTGGGACTAACCTATTAACAAGATGCCACAGTGCCAGTTCCCTATTTTCTGCTGTTTTTGGTTTCAGAAAGTTACTTCTGAAATTCTCGGAATTGCACGAAAACAAAAGGCCAGATCCCTATTTTTCAGCACATACACGGAGTCCGAAGGAGAGACGAAGACTCGCCACGAGGTGGCCAAACCACACCTAGGCGGCAGAGGGCCCCACCGCGCCTGCAGGTGGTTTGGGCCCCTCGGGGGTCCGCCGACATCGCCCCTTCGCCTATTTATTCCCCGAGACGCGTGATACGTCCATTTTGCATCACTATTTTATATCATAATTTACTGCTATTCATCGATATATTTCATATTTAGAAGTGTTACTTATGTTATTTTACCTATTTTGCATGTTTGATGAATAATGGAGAATTGGACACCGGAGTCAGGATTCTGCTGGAAAAAGCACCGTCGAGATGCACTATTTCTGAAGATCAATAAATCGAAGGAGACATATGGAAGTTCCTATTTTACCAGAAGATGGAGGAGGCCAAAAGGGGAGCTGAGATGGGCCATGGTGGGCCCTCCTCCCCTTGGCGCGGTGGGGCCCCCTGCCGCGCCGACAGGTGGTTTGGGGGCCCTGGCCCACCTCAGCCGTTCCCCCTTCGCGTACTTGACCCCCTCGGAACCCTACACACGGAGAGGGCCATCGAAATATTCCGCCGCCTCCACGAGGCGGAAAACACCAGAGAGCGAAAAGCTCCCCTGCAGGAAGAAATCTGCCGGGGGAAATTCCCTCCCGGAGGGGGAAATCGTCGCCATCATCACCGTCATCGAGCTGGACTTCATCGGGATCATCATCATCATCTCCACCGCCAACACCATCATCACCGCCGCTGCACCCCGTCTCCGCTATAACATCTAGGGCTGAATCTTGTCTATTTCATAGGGGAAACTCTCCCGGTGTTGATTACTCTTGTTATTGATGCTATTGGGTGAAACCATTGGACTAAGGTTTATGTTCAGATTGTTATTCATCATCATATCACCTCTGATCATGTTCCGTATGATGTCTTGTGAGTAGTTCGTTTAGTTCTTGAGGACATGGGAGAAGTCTTGATGTTAGTAGTGAACTATGTTGAGTAATATTTAATGGTTTGATGCTTAAGTTGTGGTGTTATTCTTCTAGTGGTGTCATGTGAACGTCGACTACATGATACTTCACCTTTATGGGCCTAGGGGAATGCATTGTGTATTCGTTTGCCAATTGTGGGGTTGCCGGAGTGACAGAAACCTGAACACCCGTTGGTATATCGATGCATGAGGGATAGCAGGATCTCAAAGTTTAAGGCTGTGGTTAGTTTACTTAATTACTTTCTTGTATTTGCGGATGCTTGCAAGGGGTATAATCACAAGTATGTATTAGTCCTAGGAAGGGCGGTGCATTAGCATAGGTTCACCCACACAACACTTATCAAAACAATGAAGATTAATCAACTATATGAAGCGAAAGCACTTGACAATATTCCCGTGTGTCCTCAAGAACGTTTGGTCATTATAAGTACAACAACCGGCTTGTCCTTTGCTGTAGAAAGGATTGGGCCACTCGCTGCAACTATTACTACTGCATTTTATTTACTTGTACTTTATTTATCTGTCATATCAAAAACTCCTAAAAACTTGTCTGTGAGCATTTACAGTGAATCCTTCATCAAAACCGCTTGTCAACACCTTCTGCTCCTCGTTGGGTTCGACACTCTTATTTATCGAAAGTACTACGATACACCCCCTATACTTGTGGGTTATCAAGACTATTTTCTGGCGCCGTTGCCGGGGAGTGTAGCGCTATTGGTAAGTGGAATTGGTAAGGGAAACATTTATTGTACGTGCTGTTTTTATTTTTGCCTGCTGCTATATCTCATTATGGAGGGGTCTTCTCTTGAATTCCTATTTGGGAAAACAACTACCACTGCTAAGGTAGTAGAGGAGGCGCCAGATGAGCAGGTAATACCGTTCAAAATTCCTATGAAAATTGTTGAACGTGTCACAAATAACCGCTATGCAGGAGATGGAACTGTCCATCCTGGAGATCATTTGTTATTTCTGCATGAATTGTGCGAGTTATTTAAGTGTGCAGGTATCTCGATGGGAGAAGTTAAGAAGAAATTATTCTCTCTATCACTGTCTGGTAAAGCTGCACATTGGTATAAACTGCTGAAGAATGGGTATTCTCTTGGATGGGAGGAAATTGTACCTCTCTTTTACTCCAAATTCTATCCTCCAAGTGAGATTCATAAGGATCGGAACCTCATATATAACTTCTGGCCCTATGATGGAGAGAGTATCGCTCAAGCGTGGGGGAGATTGAAGGCATTAATGCTCAAATGTCCCATTCATGAGCTTCCTGGTAATATTGTTATTGATAACTTTTATGCAAGACTCTCCTTTCAAGATAAAACTCTATTGGATACCACTTGTGCTGGATCGTTCACTCGTAATAAAGAAGAGTTTAAGTGGGACCTTCTTGATCGGATTCAGGAGAACACTGAAGGATGGGAGAATGACAAAGGTAGGGAGTCAGGTATAAACTATGACTTTGAGTGTGTTAAAAAATTTATGGATACTGATGATTATCGCAAAATTAGCACTACTTATGGTCTTGACTCTCAAATTGTTGCAAACTTTTATAAAGCCTTTGCTTCCTATTTCGGTTTGCCGAAGGAGGGTTTTAAAAATTATCATGAACCATATAAAGATGAATCTGTTTCTCATATATCTAAAGGTGTTGAGGTTAATGTTGCTGATCGCATTATTCCAGAACCTTATATTGAAAAAGTTCCTTTTCCTAATAAGATTAAGGAACATACTATCATAACTGGTGTTGTTAGTAAAAGTAATAAGAAAACTACCAAACCTGATGAGCAAATAACTGTTGAACCTGTTGTAGCATTGGTTAAAGATCTTGTCACTGAAAATTTAGAAGATAGACACATTATCTTTTGTGAGGATGCTTCTAATATTGTCTCACATCCTAAAAGTTCTAGGAAGTCTAGTGTTCCTGTGCTTTCTGTTGGATAGGTGATCATTGCTATTATGGTTTATGTGATATTGGTGCAAGTTCTAGTGCTATTCCTTATGAGCTTTACAGGGAAATTATGCACGAAATTGCTCCTTGTAAACTTGAAGAGATTGATGTGGTTATTCAGCTTGCTAATAGGGAAACTATCTCTCCAATTGGTATCATTAGAGATGTCGAAGTCCTTTGTGGTAAGACTAAATACCCTGCTGATTTTCTTGTACTTGGGTCGGCTGCCAATGATAGTTGTCCTATTATTTTTGGTAGACCTTTTCTGAATACTTGTGGTGCTGTTATAGATGTAAGAAAGAGAAAATCTTTACTAAATTTGCTGGTGAATCTTATGAATTCAATTTCTCTAAATTTGCTAAAGCACCTTATGAAACTGAATTGCCTAGTGAGGATTTTGAAATTGCTCAACTTGCATCTATTGTTCTTGCTCCTAACAATGCTTTGCAGCAACATATGGAGAATCATGAAAGTGAGAACTTCAGGGAAGAAAGGAATGAGCTTGATGAAGTATTCCTTCGTCAACCTATGCTCAAACACAATTTACCTGTGGAAGATTTGGGTACCACAATGCCACCCAAGGAGGATCCTGTTTTTGATTTGAAACCTCTGCCTGATAATCTTAAATATGCTTATATTGATGATAAGAAAATATATCCTGTTATTATCAGCTCTAAACTTTCAGGTACAGAGGAGGAAAGGTTATTGGGAGTGTTGAGGAAACACCGCGGAGCTATGGGATATACTCTTGATGACCTGAAGGGAATTTCTCCTACTATATGTCAGCACGCCATCAACATGGAACCTGATGCAAAGCCTGTTGTTGAGCATCAGCGTCGTTTAATACCCAAGATGAAAGAAGTGGTAAGAAATGAGGTATTAAAACTTCTTGAAGCTGGTATTATTTATCCTATTGCTGATAGTAGATGGGTAAGTCCTGTGCATTGTGTTCCTAAGAAAGGAGGAATTACCGTTGTTCCTAATGAAAATGATGAACTAATTCCTCAAAGAGTAGTAGTTGGTTATAGGATGTGCATTGATTTTAGAAAGGTTAACAAAGTAACTAAGAAAGATCATTATCCTTTGCCTTTTATTGATCAAATGCTTGAGAGGTTGTCCAAGAAAACTCACTTTTGTTTCCTTGATGGGTATTCTGGGTTTTCTCAAATTGCTGTGAGAGCGCAAGATCAAGAGAAAACTACTTTTACTTGTCCTTATGGAACTTATGCTTATAGACGTATGCCTTTTGGTTTATGTAATGCTCCTGCTACTTTTCAAAGATGCATGTCTGCTATTTTTCATGGCTTTTGTGAGGAAATTGTGGAAGTCTTCATGGACGATTTCTCCGTCTATGGAACTTCCTTTGATAATTGTTTGCACAACCTTGACAAAGTTTTGCAGAGATGTGAAGAAACTAGCCTTGTTCTTAATTGGGAGAAATGCCACTTTATGGTTAATGAAGGAATTGTTCTTGGACATAAAATTTCTGAAAGAGGTATTGAAGTTGATCGAGCTAAAGTGGAGGCAATTGAAAAGATGCCTTGTCCCAAAGATGTTAAAGGTATTCGTAGTATTCTTGGTCATGCTGGTTTTTATAGGAGGTTTATTAAAGATTTCTCTAAAATTTCCAAGCCTCTTACTAATCTTCTTCAAAAAGATGTACCCTTTGTTTTTGATGATGATTGTAAGGAAGCTTTTGAAACTTTGAAAAAGGCTTTAATCACCGCTCCTGTAGTTGAACCACCTGATTGGAATTTACCTTTTGAAATTATGTGTGATGCTAGTGATTATGCTGTAGGCGCTGTTCTTGGGCAGCGAGTAGATAAAAAGTTAAATGTTATTCATTATGCTAGTAAAACTCTTGATTCTGCTCAAAAGAATTATGCCACTACTGAAAAAGAATTTCTAGCTGTAGTTTTTGCTTGTGACAAATTTCGACCCTACATAGTTGATTCGAAAGTCACTATTCATACTGATCATGCTGCAATTAGATACCTTATGGAAAAGAAAGATGCTAAGCCAAGGCTTATTAGATGGGTACTTCTTTTGCAAGAATTTGATTTGCATATCATAGATAGAAAAGGTGCTGAAAATCCTGTTGCTGATAATTTGTCTAGATTGGAAAGCATTCCTTATGATCCTATTCCTGTTAATGATAGCTTTCCAAATGAACAATTGGCTGCAATAAGTGTAAGTTCGCGAGATAGTCCTTGGTATGCTGATTATGCTAACTTTATTGTTTCCAAGTACTTGCCTCCAACCTTTTCAGCTCAGCAAAGAAGGAAATTCTTTTATGACTTGCGGCATTACTTTTGGGATGACCCACACTTATATAAAGAAGGAGTCGATGGTATTATGCGAAGATGTGTTCCTGAATATGAACAACAGGAAATACTGAGGAAATGCCATGGAAGTGCTTATGGAGGGCATCACGCTGGAGATAGAACTGCGCAGAAAGTTCTACAATCAGGTTTTTATTGGCCTACCCTCTTTAAGGATGCAAGAAAGTTTATTTTATCTTGTGATGAATGTCAAAGGGTTGGTAATATCTCTAGACGCAATGAAATGCCTATGAGTTATTCTCTTGTTATTGAACCATTTGATTGTTGGGGATTCGACTTCATGGGTCCTTTTCCTTCTTCACAAGGTAATACTCATATACTTGTTGCTGTTGATTATGTCACTAAATGGGTAGAAGCTATACCTACTAAAAGTGCTGATGGTGAGACCTCTTTAAAAATGCTTCAAGATGTCATTTTTCCTAGGTTTGGTGTACCTAGATATCTTATGACTGATGGAGGTTCTCATTTTATCCATGGTGGTTTTAGAAAGACTCTTGCTAAATATGGTGTTAATCATAGAATTGCTTCAGCCTATCATCCTCAAACTAGTGGACAAGTAGAATTGTCAAATAGGGAGATTAAATCTATCTTGCAAAAGACTGTTAATAAATCTAGAAAAAATTGGGCTAGTAAGTTAAATGATGCTTTATGGGCTTATAGAACTGCTTATAAGAACCCCATGGGCATGTCTCCTTATAAAATGGTTTATGGTAAAGCTTGTCACTTGCCTTTAGAATTAGAACACAAAGCTTATTGGGCAGTGAGAGAACTTAATAGAGATTTTAAACTTGCCGGTGAGAAAAGGTTGTTGCATTAAGTTCTTTAGATGAATGGAGAAGTGAGGCTTATGAAAATGCTAGACTCTTTAAAGAAAAAGTTAAGAGATGGCATGATAGGAGAATTCTTAAAAGAGAATTTAATGTTGGTGAGAAAGTTCTATTGTATAGGTCTCGTCTCAGATTTTTTGCAGGAAAGTTACTCTCAAAATGGGAAGGACCATTTGTTATTGTGGAGGTGTATCGTTCAGGTGCAATAAAAATTGCTTCATTGAAAGATAACTCTACACAAGTGGTAAATGGTCAAAGACTCAAGCATTATATTTCTGGAGATTCTATTAATGAAGAGGTTGATACAATTAAAGTGGTGACTCCGGAAACTTTCATTGAAGAACATTTTTCTGGGACTGCAGAATTCGATTCGAATAGGTAACAGTTTCGGTAAGAAAAGTTTCGCGAATAACTTTCTAGAAGATATTTTCGTCGTTTTTATTAAATATGGAAAAATAAGAGACCGAACCGGATGGGAGACGGCACCCGTGGTGCCCAAACCATAGGTCGGCGCGGTGGGCCCCCAGCCGCGCCGCCTGGTGGTTTGAGCACCCCGGAGCTCGTCTCCGATCAGGTTTCCTCCTGTACCTTCCTTATGTTGTAAAACTTTTTGCTATATAACTCACCCGAACCCCCGAGGTTCGTATCTCGCCTTTTCATCGTGTTTCGTTTCGAGCTGTTTCTGTCCAGATATTGTTTTCAGATCTAGAGCTGCCATGTCTTCATCGAAGCCTCCAAAGGACAGTTTCTTTGTGAACGTCGTCACCCCATACATGGATGAGCTGAAGATGCATCCCAAGGAGTCGCAGATGGTTGATGGAAAGCTGCAGACGGAAGACGTGCGAGGACCCAAAGGAGAAGGGAGCCTGGAAGCCAGGATGGAGAAGCTGGAGCAAGAGGTCTTCACATACAAAAAGCTGGCGGAACGTGAAGTGGGAGTCTTCCACTCAATGGTGTCCGCGCTGGTCGCTGAACATAAGAAGGAGACTGCACAACTCTGGGAAGACATATTTCACCTCATCAACACCACCAACAAACTGCAGGCGCAACTCTATGATGTCCAGAATCAAAACTGTGAGTATGAAACTCGGTTTAAAAACATAAGCGCTGCTGCTAGTTTCAGGATAATCGAATCCAAGTCGTCCTTTGTTGATGGGAAACCCCTTCCCTGGAAGTCTGATGATGAGGACAATTCACCACCACCACCGAAGGAGTAATTCATCATAAGTATTGGCATCCCCTTGGTTTGTTCCAAGCTTGGGGGAGTGCCGCGGTATCACATCATTATCTTTACCTTTTACTTTTCCATAAAGTCATATCGTGAGTAGGGAAGTTATCTTATATGATGGTTTGCAATGTGGAAGTATCTCTCTTTTAGTTGGTTATCTATGTATCCCTTGGTGTGAGTTGCCGTTATGAAATATTAATGAGAAGTTTTATCATTTACTTTCTGCATACTTTATTTTAGCTTGCAATTCTCTTTCATATTGATAACCTTGTTGTTAGTATAGGGATCACTTTTTAGAGCACCAAGTTAATCTTTTTGGTTTTGGCAAACTTAGCATTGGTCAGTAGTAGACAATACTTTGAGACTTAAGTAGAGAGAGGGAGTGCATGCAAATATATTATTCCATGATCTTTCTTTCTTTGTAGCTCATAAGCTTAGTATTCTTAAGTTAAACTATTTGTGCTTCTAAGGAAGATTGCATGATTATTCTTATCACTTGTATAATTGTTTGTATCCCTCAACTCTTATGCTTGCTACATAACCTTGCTAGCCAAAGACCTGTATCGAGAGGGAATGCTTCTCATACATCCAAACCTTGAGCCAAACCATTGCCATTCGAGTCCACCATAACTTCCTACTATATGGTATTTTGCGCCATTCCAAGTAAATACTTCATGTGCTACCTTTAAATTATTCAAAACTTATTACTCCTAGTTTTGTGTCACTGTTTATTAGCTCATGAGGGTTCTGTAGAGTTTCTCTAGCACTTTTGTCAAACAGACTTTCACCAATGGACTAGTGGCATATACACCGCTTATCCAACAATTTGCAAAAAGAGCTGGCAAATGGGGTGCCCAGTCCCAATTAACTACAACTTTCATTAATAATTCTCTTCACATGTTTTGCCCTGATTTATCAGTAAGCAACTTAATTTGCAAATAGACACTCCTCCATGGTATGTGAATGTTGGAAGGCACCCGAGGATTCGGTTAGCCATGGCTTGTGTAAGCAAAAGGTTGGGAGGAGTGTCAACTATAAAGAAACTAAAATACATGTGTAAACAAAAGAGAAGAGGGATGATCTACCTTGCTGGTAGAGATAACGTCCTTCATGGGAGCCGCTCTTGAAAGTCTGGTTGACAAGGGGTTAGTGTTCACTTTACTACGATTCGTTGACAACGACATACATAGCTCAAACAACTATTTTCATACTCTCTATATGCTTTGCAAAACTTAAAAGCTCTAGCACATGATTTAATCCCTGCTTCCCTCTGCGAAGGGCCTATCTTTTACATTATTGTTGAGTCAGTAAACCCATTCCTCTCTATCTCAAGCAAGCATTTGAGTTGTTGAGATCCAATTAGTTATATGTGTTGATACTTCTAATCATATCTCTCATTTCCTTGTTTCGCACAATAGCTTTTATCCGAATGAATATAACTTTGAAAGTTATCAATGACTGTAAGGAGACTGTTATGATTAAGGCATGTAAGTTCTGCTATATAAGCTCTGATATAAAGACTCTTCTCGAAAGATAAGTATGATCTGTTAATTGTTCTCTGACCAAGAGTTTAAGTTTGCCTTCACCAATCATGGTTCTCTTTATGCACTTCATCGTGGTTCCCTTTACTTATTTCAAGTTAGATTATATGAAGGGAAGTTGCTGTCTAGAATGACTTGTGTATCAATGAATGTGATGCTTCTTGTCCGTATTTTATTTATCGACACTTTGCTCCATAAACTTGTGGTCATGTTTACTGAGCTCAGTTTTCGCTTGGGGACAAGCGAGGTCTAAGCTTGGGGGGGTTGATACGTCCATTTTGCATCACTATTTTATATCATAATTTACTGCTATTCATCGATATATTTCATATTTAGAAGTGTTACTTATGTTATTTTACCTATTTTGCATGTTTGATGAATAATGGAGAATTGGACACCGGAGTCAGGATTCTGCTGGAAAAAGCACCGTCGAGATGCACTATTTCTGAAGATCAATAAATCGAAGGAGACATATGGAAGTTCCTATTTTACCAGAAGATGGAGGAGGCCAAAAGGGGAGCTGAGATGGGCCATGGTGGGCCCTCCTCACCCCTTGGCGCGGTGGGGCCCCCTGCCGCGCCGAGAGGTGGTTTGGGGGCCCTGGCCCACCTCAGCCGTTCCCCCTTCGCGTACTTGACCCCCTCGGAACCCTAACACAGGAGGAGGCCATCGAAATATTCCGCCGCCTCCACGAGGCGGAAAACACCAGAGAGCGAAAAGCTCCCCTGCAGGAAGAAATCTGCCGGGGGAAATTCCCTCCCGGAGGGGGAAATCGTCGCCATCATCACCGTCATCGAGCTGGACTTCATCGGGATCATCATCATCATCATCTCCACCGCCAAACCATCATCACCGCCGCTGCACCCGTCTCCGCTATAACATCTAGGGCTGAATCTTGTCTATTTCATAGGGGAAACTCTCCCGGTGTTGATTACTCTTGTTATTGATGCTATTGGGTGAAACCATTGGACTAAGGTTTATGTTCAGATTGTTATTCATCATCATATCACCTCTGATCATGTTCCGTATGATGTCTTGTGAGTAGTTCGTTTAGTTCTTGAGGACATGGGAGAAGTCTTGATGTTAGTAGTGAACTATGTTGAGTAATATTTAATGGTTTGATGCTTAAGTTGTGGTGTTATTCTTCTAGTGGTGTCATGTGAACGTCGACTACATGATACTTCACCTTTATGGGCCTAGGGGAATGCATTGTGTATTCGTTTGCCAATTGTGGGGTTGCCGGAGTGACAGAAACCTGAACACCCGTTGGTATATCGATGCATGAGGGATAGCAGGATCTCAAAGTTTAAGGCTGTGGTTAGTTTACTTAATTACTTTCTTGTATTTGCGGATGCTTGCAAGGGGTATAATCACAAGTATGTATTAGTCCTAGGAAGGGCGGTGCATTAGCATAGGTTCACCCACACAACACTTATCAAAACAATGAAGATTAATCAACTATATGAAGCGAAAGCACTTGACAATACTCCCGTGTGTCCTCAAGAACGTTTGGTCATTATAAGTACAACAACCGGCTTGTCCTTTGCTGTAGAAAGGATTGGGCCACTCGCTGCAACTATTACTACTGCATTTTATTTACTTGTACTTTATTTATCTGTCATATCAAAAACTCCTAAAAACTTGTCTGTGAGCATTTACAGTGAATCCTTCATCAAAACCGCTTGTCAACACCTTCTGCTCCTCGTTGGGTTCGACACTCTTATTTATCGAAAGTACTACGATACACCCCCTATACTTGTGGGTTATCAACGCGAAAACCCTAAAAACACCGAGCCTTCATCCAGAACATATTCGCTGCCGCCGCCGTCGTCAACCCTAACTCGGGGGGTTCCTGAAGCTCTTCCCGGCACCCTGCCGGAGAGGGGAATCATCACCGGAGTGCTCTACATCGCCATGCCCGCCTCCGGAGTGATGCGTGAGTAGTTCATCCTTGGACTATGGGTCATAGCAGTAGCTAGATGGTTGTCTTCTCCACTTGTGCCATCATGTTTAGATCTTGTGAGCTGCCTATCATGATCAAGATCATCTTATTGTAATGCTACATGTTGTGTTTGCTGGGATCTGACTTATATTGATACCTATGTGGAGCTGAATATTATATTATCATGTCTATGTCATTTGTGATCTTGCATGCTCTCCGTTACTTGTTGAAGCCTTGGCCACGTGAATACTTGTAACTCCAAGAGGGGGTATTTATGCATGATAGTTGGGTTCAACCTCTATTTAACCTGGGATAGTGACAGCAAGTTCTAAGGTTGTAGATGTGTTGTTGCCACTAGGGGTAAAACAGCAATGCTTTATTCAAGGATGAATGTATTGTTTACATTACGCACATTACTTAATGCAATTGTCTGTTGCTTGCAACTTAATACTGGAAGGGGTACGGATGTTAACCGGAAAGTGGACTATTTAGGCATAGATGCATGCTGGATAGCGGTCTATGTACTTTGTCGTAATGCCCAAATGAATCTCATAGTAGACACCACAGCTCACACATGCATGTTATATGCACTTATCAATTGTCAATTGCCCAGCTGTAATTTGTTTACCCAGCATAATAGTTATCTTATTGGAGAGACACCACTAGTGAACTGTGGACCCCGGTCCATTCTTTTACATCTGAAATACAATCTACTGCAATCATTGTTCTCTACTGTTTTATGCAAACAAACATCATTTTCCATTCGATACGTTTAACCCTTGTTTTCAGCAAGCCGGTGAGATTGACAACCTCACTGTTAAGTTGGGGCAAAGTAGTTTGATTGTGTTGTGCAGGTTCCACGTTGGCACCGGAATCCTGGTGTTGCGCCGCACTACACTCCTCCACCAACACCTTCGAAGCAAACCTCGTTTTCCTACTGGTCCGATTAAACCTTGGTTTCAAACTGAGGGAAAACTTACTGCTGCACTCATCATACCTTCCTCTTGGGGTTCCCAACTGACGTGTGACGTACAAGCATAGTTTCTGGCACTATTAACTAGAGCCACCACCCCGCTGCACGATGGCTCGTCGAACCCTGACCTAGCCGGTTTGAGCTGCGGGAACCCTTGTTCCCGGGGGCATGTTTTTTGTGGCACGGCGAACCCTGACCTTGCCGATAAGCTCACCGCTAGGGCTCTGTTTCCAGGTGCAAGTTTATATGACACGGCGTACTCCAATCTTGCCGACTTGCGCGCCTCTAGGGCTTTTACCTCCGAATACAAGTTGTGGTGGCACGGCGAACTCCGACCTTGTCGAACTTTTGTTTTTGCCGCTAGGGTTCCGTTTCCGGATACGAGTCTCTATGGGCACGGCAAACCTTGAACTTGTCGACTTACTCATCCCTAGGGTTGTCATTCCGGATACAGGTTTTTTTGGGCTCGGCGAACCTTGACCTAGCCGAATGTCCTGCCCTACGTGAGGTAGGGTTTCCGGTGAGGGGTACTCGGGGGCACGCGGGATCACATGGTCTGGGCACCCCCTCTTCCCGTACCCTCCATCCCGGGGGATGGAGTTGACTCGAGCTTGTTTATGACCCGGCGAACCCAGACCTGGTCGACAGCTCTGCCCTAAGCCTGATAGGGCCTTCCGAATGGGGTACTCCGGGGACGCGCGGGATCGCGTGGTCCAGGCGCCCCCATCTTTCGCCCGAACTACCTTAGGAGGGAGGGACGTCGGCCAGAGGTGCCTCCGGCTCTGGCGTCCCCCCTCCCATGGTGTCTTCGACTTGGCTAGACGAGAGCCAGCCGCTTCTTGCCTGGGGAAGCGGTGGATGGGGTAAGGTTAGTAGCCCCTCCTCGTGCTCCCCCTGTCCGCTGAGGTCCTCCTCAGCCGCTTTGAGTGTATCTCCTTGGACGGCCATGTTGTGATTAGGCGCCCCCTTTTCCTCCTTTATCTCGATGATCGGGGTGGCCGAAGTTTTGGCGTTCTCTTGGTTGCCCGGCCCCGCGAGGGTCCTGGCAGGAGGGTCTTGTTCGGGGTCAGTGTTTGCGAGGAATTTGATCCTTGAGTGGTACGTTGCCCCAAGGTGTCGGTGAAGGGAGATTCTTGCCATGCCAATCACCAGATCGTCAGTGCGTTCTTCTTCCCGAGGCCCCGTCGTCGAGGTTGTCTCCCAGCCTTGTAGTGTAAGGGCAGCTCCTCCGCCGCTTCCCGGGGGCAGGATGAGGAGCGGCCGAGGGATGCCTGCGAGTCGTAGTGATGTAGCCCAACCCACGACAATCACCATGTCAAGACCCTCAACACATGACAAGTCGTCATTGAGCTCAAAGGTGAACTCCTTCCTCTACAAGATCTCATTTCGTGTCCCTTTGGATGGTATACTACTTGAGCATCTACCTCTTTGCTATGCTAGGTTTGATACGACGAGTACGGACATCCGGGAAGATGCCCAGGAAGCCCAAGACTGAAGACCATCCAAGGTGTACGCATGGAAGAGGAGGAGAAAGCGACAAGAAGAAGGCGGAGCCAGGCAGCCCGGCCTGGCCGGCCCAACCCGGCCTTGCACTAGACGCAGCCGGCCTCCTCGACGCCGAGGCCGGTCCAGCCCGGCCTAGGCCGGCTACCTACCCGACACCGCAGGCCTGCACTTGTCCGAGGTCGGCCCCAGCCCGGCCAGGCCGGCCTCCCGACTACCTGCGCGCAGATCTGGGCTTTGACCCATGTATCCCCTTTCCCCACCTACCCCTTGGGTCTAGACTATATATAGGAGTCCCTTCCCTCCTAGTGGAGGGAGAGTTGATGATGAGAGAGAGTTGAGCATAGGCTCCTTATCCACTCCTTGTGGTGTTGCCTCCTTGTGGAGAAAATCCCCATGTGGATTCAAGGTCTCCCCTTGTGGAGATGAACCAAGGCCTCCCCTTGTGGAGATGAACCAAGACCTCCCCTTGTGGAGAAGATCCCTCTAGTGGATTCAAGACCTCCTCCTTGTAGTTGCGATTACTTGCCAATCATTCCTCTTGTGGTGACTTGATTGAACCGGTTGGATTGACCGGTGAGAGAAACAATCTTAAGAGTAAGGTGTGCTTGGAGAAGGAGAATCTGGGGCTACCCTTTGGGAATTGTTACCGATTGACTTTTGATGGGTTATGCTTTGCTAGTTATCTAGTTCGGATCATTTCCCCTTTCGTGTTCTTCGTGTTCTTCGCGAGTTCTTCGTGTTCTTCGCCAAATCCACCCAAATCCGTGAAGATCGGGCACCCTTGAGGTCCTAACCTCATCATATGGTATCAGAGCAAAGGTTGCCACGGATTTGACTTTGTTTTCACCGAAATCCCCCAAGTTTTTCTTGTTCTTGAGAAATTCGAAAATTTCCACCAAAAATAGCCTCACGAGCTTTTGGATCGATCTGTGAATCTTGTGCGTTTTAATAGGATTTGATCTGTGGATCTATTGCTAAACTTGTTGATCTACCTTAGTTTGCGTTCTCATTGCCAAATTCCATTGATTTCCCCTCCGATTTGAAGTTTTTCGGGCCGTTTTTTCGCCCAAATCGGCAAATTTGGTGTCCCCGGGCAAGATCTGCGACCAGGCCGGCCTCCGTGAGCACAAGGCCAGCC
This sequence comes from Poa pratensis, assembly GCA_947311845.1. NCBI lineage: Eukaryota > Viridiplantae > Streptophyta > Magnoliopsida > Poales > Poaceae > Poa > Poa pratensis. The sequence continues at coordinate 38,991,909 of CAMZMU010000117.1, read as the reverse complement.
CCAGCCCGGCCAGGCCGACCTACCACCCGACGCCGCCGGCCCCAAGACCCGAGGCCGGCCCCAGCCAGGCCTAGGCTGACCTTCTGAAAACTGGAATTTTTCAAAATCGGTTTTGCCCATATCTTTCACTTTCGGACTCCGTTTTGAGTGATCTTTAGCTCGTTTCGAAGCTACGAACACGCTCTACATCACCATTGTGGAAGATCCATCATATCTTGAAGCCAAATTTCATGAGCAAGGACGGAACTTTCACATCAACGGGTGAAGATTGTCGACGAAAGGTATAATCATCACGAATATTTCCCCCCTTGCCTTTCCTTTGATAGCCATCATACCCTTGTGTTTACCTTGTCCTACTGAGTCTAGCTCTTGATGATTGCTTAGGCTTTGCACATTTGCACCGTGTAGTTTCCGAGCAAAAGTTGTATGCGCTAGTTGATATATCTTGTTGTTGGCATCAAAGAAGTGGGTGAGCAAAAAGCAAAAAGAGAAATGAAGCAAAAAGAGCAAGCAAAGAAAGAAGAAACACCACTTGCCATATCTCTTGTAGGAAGCGTGCAAGCTCGATGAACATCTTGTAGGTGGTACTTTTGTGCAAATCTTGTAGCCCACCAATAAATTGCAATCGAGCTAGTGGCTCTCCTTGCACTTGTGCAACACGAGCTTATAGTCTTCGCTAGGATCTTATGGTTCTTTAGCTCACTCCTTGGTTGCATGAGTCCCATTTATCTATCCTTGTGTGTGTTTCCTTGAGCTACATTCCTATTTTTGGAGATTGACTTGTTTTTGCTTTGTGATCATCGTGGTTCTCTACTTGCCTTTACAATATCTTGGTTTCCGGTTGGTTCAATTTGCTTTCCACCTACCATATCTTCCTATCCTCATAAGTGTGTGTGTTGGGTGTTAGAACCGGATTCTCTTTCATCAAGCAACTCTATTCTTTGGATATAGTTTCTCTTGGTTCTCCATTTCCACACATTTCACTTGTTCTTGAGATCATGTCTAGGGAGAGCGAATCCAACTATGGAGGCGAAGATGATGTTGAGTACACGATGAGCCACAATGACTATGATGCCTCACACTTTGAGGACGTGGGGAACTACTACACCGACAATGTCCCCCATGACATGATGGATCATCACCAAGACTTCCGCTACCACGACTCCGACTATTCAAGCGCCAACGACATGGAGCAGTACCACGACTTCGACAAACCTTCATCATATGGTATCGACTCCGACTACTCAAGCATCAAAGACATGGAGCGGTACCACGACTACGACCACACAAGCTCCAACGACAATGAGGTGCAAATGTCCTCATATGCCTCAACATATGGCACCGACTTCGACTACAACGACATGGTGGAGCGCCACTACTATGACTACAACTCCGATGACATGGTGGATAACGTCTATGAATACTACTGTTGTAGCATGTGCGACGACATCGACTACACCGTCGACAACATGCAAGAGGAGAAGAACCCCATCACCACCGTGTTCAAGAGCGGCACCACCAAGCGTCATGACACAGCCTACTATGGTTCAAGCTCAAGACGGAGCAACGAGAGGACCACCATGCCTTCATCCTATGGAGCTCCGACAAACTCAAGTAGGCGTCATGAGAAGGACATCGCTAAAAGCGTCAAGCTTCGCCAATCTCCAACAACCTCAAGTAGGCGTCATGAGAAGGACATCGCTAAAAGCGTCAAGCTTCGCCATTCTCCAACAACATAAAGAAGGCGCCATGACAAGGACATCGCCAAGAGCGCCAAGCTTCGACAATCTACATCAATCTCAAGGCGACGCCACATGAAAGATGCCACGGTGAACCATGACATGAACAAGCTTCAAGACGACATCGACACACTTGCCAAGCTTCGGAACATGTCATCGAGCTCAAGTGAAAGCTCCAAGGAAAGGTCGCCAAGGCATCCTCGTGACTTTCGTCGACACCCCTCCACTCAAGAGCGCCAACGACAACATGAGAGGAAGTCAAGAAGGAAGCCACGCCACCACGCACCTACGCCCACACTCCAAGTTCAAGGCGCAACCTCCACATCCAAGTTGGCGACAAGTGTGCATCCTATGGTGCCCCCTCACGCTGACACTACAAGTGCGCCAACAAGAGCTACAAGTTCCATCTTCGGCGAGTTACCAAAGCTTGATTCTTTTTTTGATGAGATCATGGCCGACTTCGGCAAGTTCTTCAAACAACGATCAAGCTTACGTCGACGCCGCAAGAAACTTGGTCACACATGTGAGGCCAAAACCAAGACGGCGCCCTTCTCAAGCACTTCACATGATTTGGTCTCTACACCAAGTGCCACCACCACAATGGCCCCATATGGCAAGATGAAGACCTCATATGCGACAATTGCCAAGGCCAAGATCATGACCCACGGGAATGTCCCAATCTCTTGTGCCCTTTATGCAACGAAAGAGGTCACATGATGTGGGAGTGCCAAGTTGGTGACCAAGACGGTCAGGAGACGGTCGAGCATGGGATTTTACCTTCGACCAAGGAGGTGAGCATGAATGATGCTATCATCTTTGACCATTCGTCAAGTGATGAAGATGCCGAGCATGGGATTTTCCCTTCGGCAAAGGAGTCGAGTGATGATGCCTACACTATGGCATTGACCTTTGGAGGCGACATGGTTGAGGAGGTTGAGAATGGGAGTTTCCCTTCAACCATGGGGGCGTATGGGGTTGAGAACATTGAGCCTACCCTCATGTGCTTAAGTGATGAGATGCAACCAATCCCAAGTAAGTATGAGAGCCACTTAGCCCACTTGAGTGAGAGTGAAAGTGAGTTGAGTGCATCCACCATATGTGAGATTGAGTGCTTCCACTTTGAGGGAATGAGTGATACACCACATGAGTTGAGAGAGGTAGTTGATAGGTCTTGTGAGACCATTTCGATTTCTAATAACTTACCTACTTCCTCTAGTGTGTTCTCTAATTGTGTTCTAGGTTTCATGGATGACGAGACGCCTACCCTCGACATGATGGTGCCTCAAATGGAGATGATGTACATGGCGGATGAATATGATGCCACCCCATGTCTATATCAAGATGGACAAGTCGACCACATGAAGGCCACTACTACTTCAACACCTACTTCACATGAGCGGGACTACCAAGGTATGGGTGTTGATGTGACCATGATCCCACTAGTGGACATGATGAACTATGATTGCTTGCATGCTATGGATGATTTTCTTGCCACATCATATGATACATTCTTATTCCCATGTGATACTTTGTTTGAAACCAATGTTGATCATGTGGAGTTACCCATTTGTGATGTTTTTACCATAGACATGCCTTGTTTTGAGTGTTTCCATTTTTCTCCCATTGTTGCTTGCAATATGTTGAACAATTTCTCTTTCACATGTGTTGCTTGCAATAATGAAGAAATACTTGCTTATGAGATTGCACCCATAGCTTTCTCAAATTTTGGAGATGTTTCGTTTTCTCTTATGGACCTTGTTCCATCCTTCACTTTGCATAGTGACCACTCACATACATCGTATTTTCCAATTGATTTTGATGTGTTTGGTGATGAGCAAATGAAGAGACGCGTCATGATGGATGATGTGTTCATATACCATGCACACAATTTTTTCTTTGGTTTTCAGTGTGCATCGAGCCTCATGCTATATTGTCAACTTCCATCGAACATGAGTTGACAACACGAGCTCTTGAGAGCATACATGTGAGTTGTGGATCGAATCCAACTCTCAAATATTTCTCATGTTTTGCATCAAACAAGTTGAACAATTTCTCTTGCTTATGGTTTGTTTGCAATCATGATGTTGCTTTTGGCCTTCCCTATGACAAGCATGTACACTTGATCTTTCACATGGATGATTTATGTATTGCAACAAATGTGAACAATTGTCCTTTGAGATGGTTTGTTTGCAACCATAATGACATTTTGAGCATGTCTTGCCATGAGTATAATGGTTTCTACCAATTTGGTGTTGCAACAAATATGTTGAAAACTTGCTCTTTCATGTGCTTTGTTTGCAACCATGATGATATTTCGGACATTCTTCATTGTACGTTTTTGCCAAGTTCTCCTCTTATTGACTCAAGGATGTTGACAAATTTCCCTTTCCGATGCCTTGTGAACAATAATGATCATATGGTTCAAAATGAGATACCTAGTTGGCATCCTCATATTTTCATGGAGTTTTTGTGTTCCCACATTTTGAAGATGTTCCATTGGATTGCTTGCTCATTGACCTTGCACTTGCACTACCTTTTCATATTCTTGTGTTATGCTAACGGTGCTATGACAAAGGATGGACATGTCATTGTTGATATGCTCCTCTTTCTTGCACATACATGATTTGCTTGGTCTTTGATGTTTGTAGACATGATGAATTCCAATTATTCGACAACACATCTACCTCCTTTGCATGGTGATGAAGAGCAAGAGTCGAGGACGACTCTTTTTGAAGAGGGGGGAGATGATGTAGCCAAACCCACGACCATCACCATGTCAAGACCCTCAACACATGACAAGTCGCCATTGAGCTCAAAGGTTAACTCCTTCCTCTACGAGATCCCATTTCGTGTCCCTTTGGATGGTATACTACTTGAGCATCTACCAATTTGCTATGCTAGGTTTGATACGACGAATACGGACATCCGAGAAGATGCCGAGGAAGCCCAAGATTGAAGACCATCCAAGGTGTACGCATGGAAGAGGAGGAGGAGAAAGCGACAAGAAGAAGGCGGAGCCACGCAGCCCGACCTAGGACAACCATGCACCAGACGCAGCCGGCCTCCTCGACGCCGAGGCCGGTCCAGCCCGGCCTAGGCCGGCTACCTACCCGACACCGCCGGCCTGCACTTGTCCGAGGCCGGCCCCAGCCCGGCCAGGCCGGTCTCCCGACTGCCTGCGCGCAGATCTGGGCTTTGACCCATGTATCCCCTTTCCCCACCTACCCCTTTGGGTCTAGACTATATAAAGGACTCCCTTCCCTCCTAGTGGAGGGAGAGTTGATGATGAGAGAGAGTTGAGCATAGGCTCCTTATCCACCCCTTGGGGTGTTGCCTCCTTGTGGAGAAGATCCCCATGTGGATTCAAGGCCTCCCCTTGTGGAGATGAACCAAGACCTCCCCTTGTGGAGAAGATCCCTCTAGTGGATTCAATACCTCCTCCTTGTAGTTGCGATTACTTGCCAATCATTCCTCTTGTGGTGACTTGATTGGACCGGTTGGATTGACCGGTGAGAGAAACAATCTTAAGAGTAAGGTGTGTTTGGAGAAGGAGAATCGAGGGCTACCCTTGGGGAATTGTTGCCGATTGAATTTTGCTGGGTTATGCGTTGCTAGTTATCTAGTTTGGATCATTTTCCCCTTTCGTGTTCTTCGCCAAATCCACCCAAATCCGTGAAGATCGGGCACCCTTGAGGTCCTAACCTCATCACGTAACTTGTTGGTTAAGGCGAAAGTCATCCCGCTGACGTCCGTGGCTCCGTATCTTCCAAGAGAGGAGCGGGGTGGGCCTGGGTCGGCACCCTTTGGGATTTGGACTCCCGTAGTGGGCCAGCCCCTGGGCACGCCCGCGACCTCTTGGTTCGCGCCTTCCAATTCCCCACCTGCCGCTGGTCCCGGGCGCGGGCCAGCGGCGCGCCCCCGGGGTATGGGCGCCGCTTCCTGAGCGTTGGAGCGCGACCCGCCATCTTCTCCTTCCTTCCGCCGTGGGGTGAGTCGCCGGTCTGGGCGCTGGACCCGGTCGCCCGAGTCTCCTACACCCTTCTCTCCTCCGGCAGGTCGGGATGGGCAATCCCGGACGCGATGCTCCGGCTCCCCACAAGCGAAGCAGCCCTCGGTCGCGAGGCCGGCCTCGCGCGCTGCATGCCGCTTCCTCCGGGAGGCGGCGGTGCTGCGCACTGAGTTGCAGTCTCACGCATCATGGGAGTGAACCTCGTGGATCGGGCACCACGCCCCCGGCATCACCATCGGGCTAGCGGCTTCGGCGACGGGGCTCAGCGGGTGACCCCGTTTCCGCGAGCTTCCCTTCAGTGGGGCTGCCGCCCCCTCCGACTGCTGCTTCTGCCGCGAGCTCCGGGGCCCTTCGCCCTTCCTCCATCATGGCGTACTTGTCTGCCAAGGTGTATAGCTCCTCCAAGCTTCTGACGTCGCGGCTTCCAAGCTTCTCCAGCATGCGGACGTCGCGCACATTCCGGCAAAACGCCTGATGGCAACGGCTTCCGGCACTCTCGGGCAGAAACCCAAAGCATGGCGAAATCGATGCGAGTAGTGCCAGAGCATCTCTCCTGGTTCTTGGACGATGATGTGAAGGCCCCTGTCGGCGTGTGGGCGAGTAGCCCTGACTGAACTTGACTTCGCCGCCTTCGAGGCCATGCGCTTGGCCGGCCCAATGGAGCCGGCGGCGTGGGGATCTGACGCGAAGCACGGGCGCCGCCCCTACCTGGCGCGCCAGATGTCGCGTATCGGAACGCGGACACCGGGGATGCTAGGCATCCCTGTTTGTTCGGTAGGAGGCCGCGAGGTGCTCCGAGTTCGGTCCCCGAGCTGAAACAAAAGCACACAAGGATTTATCCAGGTTCAGGCCGCATTGCAACGTAACACCCTACGTCATGCTTGTCTGGATGTATTGGTGAGGCGATGATTTACTGTGGGATGCCAACTAGAGCTGCACTACTCTCGTGAGCAGAGGAAGAACACGTCCAGGGGTTCTCGGGGTGTTGTTCCTCCAGCCCCTGAGTCTAAGTGGAAAGCTCCAAGTGACTGCTAGCAATGGTGGTCCCTCTCTCCACGATGACCATGGGCCTCCTTTTATATGCCAAGGGGACACCACAAGTGGTGATGCCGTAAGCGCGCCACCAAGGCAGGGCACGCGTCGCGCCCATGCCCAGGTGGCGCCCGCCGGTCGCCTTCGTGGCAACGCGCCACCGTGATGTCCTCCATGTCGCCAGCTCCGCCGAAACGGAGGAGACCGCCAGTCTTGTCTTGTCAAATGTCTGCGCAGTGCCTGCACTGATTGGACTGTAAGCCAAGTCTTGTCGGCGTCGTCTGCCGCACCTTCCTTGCACGCGAAGCAACCCTTCCCAGGGCGGCGGGGGCGCAGAACGTGCCTGCCTCGTGTCCGGTCCCCGCCCACCGAGAGCTGCGTCCTCCCGGGCGTGAGGTCCCGGCTGAATCCTAGTCGCCGGAAACTCCTTGCTGCCTTCTTGCCGTGAGTCGCCCCCCACGCGCCTGGTTCCCGGGAGACCCTCGGTTCCTCGGACACCGACACACCCCGTTTTTATTTACTTTGTGTTCCGGGTTTGGTGAAGTTTGACTAAAAATATAAGAAACAAATATGAATATCCATATTACCAAATGCATATAGTATGGAAGTACACTTTATGATAATTCTAATTACATAAATTTTACGATTTTATATTGTACACGTAGATATTTTTTAAAATATTTGGTTAAATTTAATAAACTTTAACTTTGACTAAACCCAGAATGCGAAGTAAATAAGAACAGGAGAGTACTACAGATGCACAATCATCAACCTAGTACATTTTCATCTTGTACCGGCACTCGCATTAAGGAAGAGAGAGACAAAGTTCATATCTGAAACTCCGATATACGACAACTATCCGTGAAACCGATGTAAATTTATTAAGTCATGTGAATTTGACATACGATGAACACATTACGCCTAAAAAAATTGAGAGAGATGCATCTCTAACTGCTAATTAATTAGAACAACCCCATTATTAATTCTCAGTCGTATGGGAATTAGTAAAATCTTAGTTATGCCAGCTTCACGTAGTGTGGGGGTGACTTTGGGCAATTCCTATTTGACGACCAGGTCGGGAGCGAATAGGCTCCGCACCCCCCCCCCCTGTCGTATGGGCCTGGCCCGTTAGTGGTAGGGAGAAAAAGAAAGGGAGGCGAGGGAGGTTGCCGGAGATGAGGAAGAGAAAGCCAAGCGAGGGAGTTGGCCGAAGAAGAAGAAGACCGGAGATGGAGCCGACCTCGCCCTCGACGGGACGGTGCAGCTGGCCGCGACGTCGCCGGCCAGCCGAGGAATGGACCTCACCGTATCCGACGACGACGCGGCTCGCCGCGGCGGCGCAGGTGAAGGTGAGGCATGGACTTAACGAGCGGGTGCGGGTGGTCGGCGTCGGAGAAGAAGGTGGTATGGGGGGAGGGTAGAGGGATGGCCAGATGTGGGCGGCAGATCGGCGGAGGTGGCGGCTCAAGCAGGGCGGGGCGCGGCAGCGGCGCCGAGTGCGGGGGGCGAGAGCAGGCGGTTAAGCCGGTACAGGCGGCGGGGGATCGACGGAGGCGGAGGCGGTCAGGGACGGAGGAGAAGAAGAAAACGATAGAGGCGCAGGAGGAAGAAGAAAATGGTGACGGGAGGTCGTGGGCTGCAGCCCATAACCGCGTGCGCGCAGGCGGAACGCGCTTTCCGCTCCTCATAGGCAATTCCTATATATCGACCAGGTTGACATTAACCTGGATCGCACACCCCTCTGGCCGAATGGGCCTGGCCTATTTCGTTCGAGAAAGAACGGCGGTAAGAAAAGGTAAAGGGAAGATCGCTAACGAGAGTACGTCACGTGTTGCGCGCGGCGCGCGCAGTGCCAGCGTCAACGAAGCCCCAGGTGCGTGCTGGCGTTCCTGTGGATCGATCGATCCCTGCCTACGCTGCATGCTGGCCTGGCTTTCTGGTTGATTGATCGATCGTCGCCGCATGAAGTACGTTGAAGGTATAATTAGAAAATACAAAAAGTATGTGCTATGTACAAGGTATGATTACAAAATACAGAGAAAATAGTTTTCGTTTAAATACTTAGTTTGTTCACTTTTTGAAAATTGTTTAGAAATAATTTCTGTTTACGGACTTTTTATGTTCGCCTTCTAAAGTCGTCCAAAAATAGTTTCCGTCCAAATACCTATTTTGTTAATGTTTTGAAAATCGTTCAAAAATAATTTCCGTTCACAGACTTTTTATGTTCGCCTTTTAAAATCGTTCAAATATAGTTTCCGTTCAAATACCTATTTTTTGTTCACTTTTTGAAAATCGTTCAAAAATAGTTTCCATTCATAGACTTTTTCAGTTCGCCTTTTGAAAATCGTTCAAAAATAGTTTCCGTTCAAATACCTTTTTTGTTCACTTTTTAAAAATCGTTCAAAAATAATTTCCGTTCATAGACTTTTTATGTTCGTCTTTTAAAATCGTTCAAAAATAATTTCCGTTAAAATACCTTTTTTTGTTCACTTTTTGAAAATCGTTCAAAAATAATTTCCGTTCACATACTTTTTCTGTTCGCCTTTTAAAATCGTTCAAAAATAATTTTCGTTCAAATACCTATTTTGTTCACTTTTTTGAAAATCGTTCAAAAATAATTTCCGTTCACAGACTTTTTCTGTTCGCCTTTTAAAATCGTTCAAAAATAGTTTTCGTTCAAATACCTATTTTTGTTCACTTTTTGAAAATCGTTCAAAAATAATTTCCGTTCACAAACTTTTTCTGTTCTCCTTTTAAAATCGTTCAAAAATAATTTCCGTTCACAAACTTTTTCTGTTTGCCTTTTAAAATCGTTCAAAAATAGTTTATGTTCAGATACTTTTTTCTTCACTTTTTGAAAATCGTTCAAAAATAATTTCCGTTCACAGATTTTTTCTGTTCTCCTTTTAAAATCGTTCAAAAATAATTTCCATTCAAATACCTATTTTATTCACTTTTTTTGAAAATCGTTCAAAAATAATTTCCGTTCACAAATTTTTTCTGTTCGCCTTTTAAAATCGTTCAAAAATAGTTTTCGTTCAAATACCTTTTTTGTTCACTTTTTGAAAATCGTTCAAAAATAATTTCCAAATGTGCTAGTACCCTACACATGATTTCTGATGCTTTTTTTGTTACATTTTTCATCATGTAGAGAAAATGTTTTTTTAAACGAAATAGATGAAGGAGATGGTTTAAACCTACGGTACAAGATTATCTCGTATGTGACCGTCGAAACAAAAAAGTTACAACTTGAAAGTTGTGTGAAACGTTTACATTAACCTACTCGTCAAACGATTTTTCAAACGATCGATCGAGTGCGACGAATTTGATAAAAAATGTCTAAAAAGATTTCGAATATCGATTCCAAATTGAGAAGTTACAATCGACGAAACTCGAAACCGAGTACAGGAATGGAACCTATCCGTTGACGCGCATAAATTTTGTGTACACTTTATTTTAAATTGAACTATTTTTGTGTAAATATATGTGCATTTTTAAACCTCACAAAAAAACAGTACAAGGAAACTAGAAACGCGAAACATAAAACAGTCAGACCAGCACGTTCTAGCCGGAAATCACTAGAAAAATGGTTCCCTTTGCAAAGGGAACCTCACGCTCACTCTCGTCGTGACAAGTGTCGCCTTCTCGTTGCTCGGTCCCATGTGGTTATTTGCATGTCTGCCAAGTGTCGTCACCAGATTAAATGTGGAGAGGATGAGAGAGAAAAGGATACGAGAGGTGGGAGGCTAGTTTTCCCTTTTATTTTTCAAAACCAAAATTTCAAAATGAAATATCTTGAAAACCGTTAATCCAAATTACGAACCGTTTTCACTTTTGAGCTCCTCGCGTCGAGATCTTCAAAACTAGATCTCATGTTAATAGGTTTCAACAAACTTTTTTTGTACATCTGGTTCTGTACTGTTTGTACATCCGGTAGCAGTGTGGGTGTACATTCGATAGCAGTGTGAGTGTACAACTCGTAGCAGCAGCGTGGGGAGGATGAGAGAGAAAGGGACACCAGAGGTGGGAGAGCAGTTTTTGCCTTCTATTTTTCAAAACCGAAACTTTTAAAACGAAATATCTTGAGAACCGTTTATCCAAATTACGAACCGTTTTCACTTTTGAGCTCATAGCGTCGAGATATTCAAAACTAGATTCCATGTTGATAGGTTTCGACGATTTTTTTTTGTACTCCCGATTATGTATAGGTGTACAACATGTGTCTGTTTAGTTGTAAAACATGTGTCTGTACAAACTATGTCTGCGTAGTTGTACAACCTGTGTCTATATAGTTGTACAACCTGTATCTGTATAATCTGTGTCTGTCTAGTTGTACAATCTGTGCCTGTACAACCTGTGTCTGTCTAGTTGTACAACATGTGTGTTTTTATAGTTGTACAATCTGTATATGTACAAATTATGTATGCGTTGTTGTACAACCTGTGTCTGTCGTTGTACAATCTATGTTTTGTACAACCAACCTATTAGTTCTACAAGCTGTGTGTCTATAGTTGTACTCCCTATTCTATCTTTTGTGTACTGCAAATAATACTTTTTTGTACGTTGGTTGAAAAGTGAAAGAGCAACCATCGCGTGCATACGTCCACGCTGGGCCAAAGGAAGGGCGTACGCATGCTCGCTCCCTAAAAGAACCAATCTTCCCTCCCCTCCCCGTCACTGTAGCAGAGGCGAAGAAGGCGATTTTTGGACGATCTCCGTCGAGCCACCGCGTCCGCGCCGCTGAGGCGGGTGATTCCTCTCCTCCGCCGGCCGCTTCGGCGGCGGGAGGGTGAGGGATCCCCGCCTCCGGCCTGTACATACGGGAGGTTAGGATAGAGTGCTCGCCGGCGGCGCCTGGGAGGGGTTGGTGCTGACGGCGGCGGTTTTGGTGTCGAGGCGGCCTTCTCCGGCGGTGGTGCTCCCTGGGGCCCGTCGCCGTCGCGCTCGGCTTGGAGGGGCTTGAGGCCCGGCGTGGTGCTCGAGCCCCTCTCTCCCCGTCAGATCCGTGGTGGCGGCGGATCTGGCGGCCGGTTTCTGGAGCTGGTCAAGATCTTCTTCTTCTTCCTGCGGCGGCAACGATGGCGGCCGGGGCAAAGCGGTGTTGGTGGGGCGGGGGACGTCTGCCGTGATCGTTCATCGTCAAGAACTCCGTTGCGGCGCGGCGGAAGGGCTGGGTGGCGTCTCTCATAGGGCAAAGTTTTCCCTGGAAGTGGTTAGCTGGCGGTTGGTCATCGTCGTCTTCGTCGCCGGCAAAGTTGCGGTTCTTGCTTGTTGCTCTGTTTCCCCTGTATTTTGTTCTTGTACTCTGTATTTGGTTTGTTGAATATATGTGGGAAAATGCAAAAAAAAAAAGGAACGCAGAATGTACGCGGGGCCGGTAGGGTGTACGCGGGGGCTTTGCTGCGATTCGTTCGCGTCTTCTCGTCGCACGTTCGCGTCGCAAAGTTTTATTTTGCTACTTCCTCCACAATGGCCACGTGTCGCACGTACGTACGCTTGTCGCTAGCGTTTTTCCCTTTGCAAAGGGAGACCTTTTCTTAGTTATACCCGTTCTAGCCTGTTTCATTATTGGGCCGGCCCACTATCGCTGGGTATGCGACTGCTTCTTACCATCGACCAGGTCTGTTGACTAGGAGCTCCCAGGGCTTTGTGGGTTTTGGTTTGCTTCCTGGGCTGCGCGTGTTATTTTGGACCGAGTCTCTGTTTGTTGTCATTTGTGTGTTGTTTCTTTCCAGTGGGTTGAGTAGATACTTCCCTTTCCTGTTTTCTTTTTGGATTATTTTGTCGTTGTTTTATTCGGCCACCGCTCAGACCTATTCATTTCCTGCACCGACAAGCAAAGGCGACGAGGGCGGTGCCGGCCGGTGGTCGGTCGCAGCGCAGCAACGACGTCTACCTCGCCGCCGAGCTCGCGCAGATCCTATCAACCAGGTAAACTCCACTTCTGCTACCGGTGTATAGGGGGACGAGGTGGGCACGAAATCCCTCAAATCCTAGTCTCAATTCCGTTTGAAATCCTTCAAATCCTTGCTGTCGATGTTGCAGTATAGGAATGGCCTAGAGAGAGAGATAGAGAGAGACAGTGTGCGTGTGCGTGTGCGAGGAGCAGCACCGATCTTGTGCCATTTTCCTTTCTTGCAACGAATGATCCTACTGGCTTCATATTTAGGTGCAGGACATGTTCTTTTGCAGTTGCAGTTTATCGCCATGGGTAATTTGTCCAAGAACTGGCCGGTCTTAACAGCTGAGAGATTGGATTGGAATCCAAGACACCTGAACTGGAGACGTGAAGCCAGTCCACAACTTATTGTGATCCACAATAAGTTCGACCTAGCACTAAAAAAAAACAATGATTCGATCTCGTATTGAATCCTGCCGCCGTTGCAACCAAATGAAGGAGGAGATTGATTCCGGTCCTAAGCAAAGGGGCTCTTTTTATTATTCAGTGCTCCTCGTCATCCATACATGTTGTAATCTGATCAGAGTTTGTATTCAGTACGTGTCCTCAGGTGCCGTGATCGGGATCTTCTTAGTTGCGTCGCCCCTCCTTAAAGTTTGCATCTTGACAAGTTTTTTTTTTTTATTGAAAGGGCTCCGCCCCTGATTTCATTTTATTAAAACGAAACCCATAATACATCATTTTGCCAACGTCCACTGTTTCACCACATTACACACCCTCGCCTCCAAACTCTCACAGCAACCTCAACGTTAAAACTCCTAAACTCTTACAGACTTAGACGAAACAAAAACAACCATCTACACTCAACACCAAAAAACTACTCCAACTACAAGTCTCCTTGCTAACTTTCTCCTGAGAACACCTTCTTGTCTCCTTCTCCTCTCTGTCTCCCAACATTTTCTCCGAGTTCTTCTTCACCCAGCAATCCTTCTTGTCAACGGTGCCCACCCTTTTCTCTTACTGAACACCTCCGCTGCTACTTGCAGTTAGCATCTATAGCATCTACTAAAACTTTCTTCTTCTTTTTATACAGCCACACAAAGTTCAAAATCCACCCTTTAAGAGTTTTCCTAATTTTCCTGCCTCTATATTTGCCATACAGTAATATAATATTATCTCTACCAGTGTAATAACCGTGCCATACTATGGTAACCACTTTTACCAAAACAACCCTTAAAAACCAACATAATTCAAATTGAAATGTTTGTCTAACTTTACTGTACTCAAACCAAAATCTACCACCATAAGCGAGTGATCAGACAATTCTCTAGTTAATAAATTAAGAAAACAAAGAGGATAAAAAAACTCCCAAGACAAAGAAACAAGCACCATATCTAGTTTCTTAAAGAAAGCTGCGAAAGATTGTTTGACCATGTATATCTTCTACCAGCTAGGTCTATCACTCTAAACTCATAATTTTCAAAAGAAAGCGTTAAACAACTTAGACCAATTATTTAGATTTATCTCTAAATTACAATCGGCCGTTTTCCTAATAGCAAAGGCAGACCAATCCTAATATATCAGAACAAGAACTTTATTAAGAAGGGCGCCATAGATACTAACTACATTCCATTTTCTCTTTACTCGTCTTACCCTCTACTAGAGTCTTAACAAAGAAACCTCCTATCTCAGTATCTAAAACATTGTAAAACACATTATTAACCCCTAAAAGCATACCTCCATCCTGTCCTACAGAAGGGGCAACAAACCAAGATAAAACATGTCTACCACTAATTCTGTCCAAATCAGATCCTAGAAAAAAAATTACCGCCATCAAAACAACTGTATACCAGTGCAAAAAATCCTGCCTCTACCTCTACCAACAGGGATACCTCTACCAAAACTTCTTCCTAACGAATTACTCTTACTCATAATACTAGCTAACCCCTTCATACATTCAATAAGCTCGTAAGCCTCAACATCCACACCCTCATCTTCAGATGACAGGTCCTGGATATGAACAACAGGTAAAACACTACTGCTACTAGGACTTCCAAACTCTGTCTGCCCATTTTTACTATTAGCATGAAACAAATTAAATCTAGCTTTCTCCAGATTTTGTAAAGCCTCTACAGCATGTCTAATCTCTACAGGAGATCGAAACGAGCTAAACTCCTGTATCTGAACATGTTGAACCTCGAACGGAATCTAGCAATCACCCACTCCGCACACAAGAAGCCCAATAATCGAACACGAGCAGATCCGACCATCTGGAAAGGGTTAGATGGATCCGGACCTGGCAGGTGGAGGTGGAGGGCGAGCTGGGGCACGGCGGCGACTTCTCGCGTACGCCGACGGGTAGCGCTGGCTGCGGCCTCCTAGAGAGGGAGGATGGGAACGGGAGCGATGACGGCGCGAGGGTGAGGCGGACGCGGCGGCGGCCCCGGGCGGCCGCCCCAAAACCCTAGGCCCGCCCGCCGCTGACTCCGCCGCTCCTGGGAGTCAGGACCTCCACCGATCCCCAACCACCGCGCCCCTCCCCGCGCGACTGCCGCCTCCGCGCTGCTCGTCCCCGCGGCGGAGTCGGCGCCTCTACAGCCTCCTCCTCCGCTACCGCCTCCGGCCCTACCTCCGCCCGCCTCCGGCCGTTCTCTCCGTCTCCGGCGGAGGATTGGTTGGCATCTTGACAAGTAGTACTAATAATTAATCCTCGAGATAGTATAGACAAGTTGGAGATTGGAGATGATGAATACCAAGGGCAGCTGCAATGTGAGTTCTTCTTTGACGTTTACCCCGCTCTTTTCAACATCCATGCTCTGTTTCTTTCTTTTAAATCATATATAAATGCGATGCAGATAGGAGCAGCAGCTCGCCGTGAACCTGAAGTTGCCGCGAAGCCATAGGTGATGGGCTTGGTGAGAGCTGCCCGATGTCATCCTACTCGACATCCTGGAGCGGGTGGACACGCTGGATGCCTTGAGAACCTGCATCCTCTCGAAGCGAATGCTACATCTCTCCGCCATGCTCTCGCGGTTCGACATAAACATTAGCTCCCTCACAAAGCACCATGACAAGGCATCCCACACTACTCACCTTGCTCGGTACAACAATGCTCTAGCTGGTGTCCTTTGACGGAAAGAGCAGTCGAGCCTGCTGTTTCATTAATAGTAGGAGAAATAAAATGTGTACAAAGACATGTACAAAGCAAGAAACTAATCTAACAACAGTAAGAGAGACCTAGAAGCTAGTCCGGCTCTCGAGGTCTTTGGAGTAGGTCAACAGCTCTGTGCCTACGAGCAGAACGCCAAAGGATCGCTTCCTGAAAGATGGCTGCCTTCACGTCGACCATGTTACGCGCTTGACGATTGAATATCCGAGCATGTCTCTCCTTCCAGGTTGTCCACCACACTAGCTGCGCCAACGCCACCCAATCTTTCTTCTTACTCTTCTCAGTGTATTGTCTTGTGAGTGATAACCAGTCATGCAGAGATTGATTAGCTTGCGGCAAATAGCAGGGAGGTCTGCCCGCGATTGGAAGCAACAGAGCCCAAAGTTGCATGATGAATGTGCAATGTGCGAGCAGGTGCTTTGCAGTTTCAGGTGATGTAGTGCAGAAAACACAACTATCCTCATGAGGCCACCCCTTCTTAGCCAATATATCCGCAGTATTGCAGCGTCCTTTAATCGCTAGCCACGCAAAGATACGACAGCGAAGTGGTGTGTCAGTGGCCCATATAATTGCTCCAAAATTTGTGAGCACATATCCTTGAAATTGTATTGCATTTGCAGATCTTGCAGAGTATACTCTAGAAGGATTCCAGCGCCAGCTAACTGCGTCCTCCATGTTGGGTTGTAGTATGATCAATTGCAGTTTTTCCCAGAGTTGAATTGCTTGCAAAAGCTCATCAGGCTCCGGGACATGTCGAAAATGCCTCGTCCATCTGTGATCATTCATTGCCTGGAATATAGATAAGTTGCGGCGAGTACAGTCCGCAAACAACAAAGGAGCAATGTGCTTTAAACTGTTGCTGTTTAACCACGGGTCTGTCCAGAACTTGATTCTTTTGCCATCGCCTATAATGAAATGGACCGATGCATTGAAAAGGGCACGCACCCGGTCATCTACTGGCAGAGGCAGACCTTGCCATGGCTTATTGGTGTCCTTCCATGACTGCCATAGCCATCTAGTGCGCAGTGCCAAGTCACGCGCTTGCAGGTCAGTAATTCCGAGGCCTCCCAGCTCAAGCGGTCTACACACAGTTTTCCAGCTAACCAAACATTTACCTCCCGCTGCTATGTCGTTCTTCGCCCACAAAAACCCTCTGCAGATTTTGTCCACCGCCTTGGTGAGCCAACAGGTGCAGCAATAGCAATCATCTGAAAGACGACCATGACGCATAGAACATGTTTAATTAGGATAACCCTGGCATCCATTGAGAAATGCCCACGGATCCACCCTTTGGCCTTTCCAGCAAGCTTATCTAAAGCAGGTTGAAAATCTCCTTTACGCAACCTTTTATCTGACAGAGGCATGCCTAAATATGTGCATGGGAACTGAGCCGATCTACAACCAAGCATCAGTACCAAAGTGTCAGTGTCAATTCCTTGGCACTGAATCGGGGTGATCGAGCTTTTGCCCAGGTTAGTGTGTAACCCAGAAACAGCCCCAAAATGATGAAGGATCATCTTTGTTACCTCTACATCCGGCTGTGTTGGGCTAATAAACACGCGAGCCTCTAGCTGGTGTCACAGAGAAGATCCTGCGTGCGAGGAGTCCGGAGATCCCCACCATCCACAAGTTGAGGGTCAGATGCTATTTGAGGAGTGATGAGTGTCTCTCCATCACCAGAGCTTTTGCCAGCACCATGGCTACCCACGAGGTCGCCGGCGCTGAGTTTGTGCTTCTAGTAGAGAAGGCATTCTCAGAATGCACTCCCGACGATCTTGTGTGCTATGCGAAGCGGTTCAATACCTGTCTTGATGACTGTCCAGCTGCATTCGCTGGCCTCACACACATGTGGCTGTGCAACATCAGGTTTCGCGAACTGGACATCCCCAACATCCTCAGCATCTGCAAGCGGTTGGAGCACCTGCGCCTCACGTGCTGCGATGCGGGTATCGGTTCGGTGCTGCTAGTAGAACATGATCAACTTGATGAGCTCATCGTCGAGCGTGGCCGATACAAGTCACTCCATCTCTACCGCCTACCAAAACTTCAACGTCTGACTTGTGGTGGTTGGTGTTACCAGTCCCCCTGGCTTTAATTTGGTTATGGAGAAGACTTACAATCAGCCGACCGATCGTGGCAAAAAGATCGGTCGCTTTCCGAGCGAGAGCGCGTCCTTCCTCTAGCAGCTACAGTACCTAGTAGTAGTAGCAGCTTCTTTCCAATCACGACACGTACGTACGTAGTCTACAAAAAAGACATGCACGAGCACGTACATGCTAGTTTCTCTTTTCTCTCTCCCACTCGCTCCATACATGCGTACTTTTTGTTGTTTTGTGCTAGCTACTTGTTCATTTCTTTTTCTTAGAGGAAGGATCTGATTCATATTTCAGGAAACTCAGTACAAATTACAAGCAGGTCCAGAAAGAAAAGAAAAATACAAAAAGATCCAGAAATTTGCACAGAGCACCCCGAGCCACATGAAGAGAACGCAATCAGACCCAGCGCCGAGCTCCCAAGAACCTAGGCTTCGCCGGCGACGCCGTACCACCATCCGCCGGGACGCGAGCACCACCACACCTTGTAGACGGCCGCAGGAGCCGTCCGCCGCCGCGCGACGGAACTGAGAGGCAATGAACGAACACGGCCACAGCACCAGCACCCCGGAGCCACCCAACTTCCAGCCGCGCCGGCGACGCCCAGGCCAACCCCCGACAGCTCCCGACCACCTCCAGACGCCGCTCCCCTCGCCACCATGGCCGGCCGGAGCAGGAACATCGGAGAAGACCACCAAAACCACCACAACCAAAAACGGATCACCACCATCCAGCAGCTTCCTCCCTCGCCACCACGGCTGACTGAAGAAGCAAAGACAGAGGAGAGGATCCGACGAACAAGCTTCACTACCTCCCCGGCGACGAGGCCGGAACGGGGACAGGAGGGGAAGCACCGAGTCCAACACACCGATGCCATCGCCACCGTCTTCGACAACGCCGCCCGGGCACACACACCTACAAACTACTACCTATCTACACGCGCAGCGAGAACCGGAGCTCCCCCACCACCTCACGGTGCCGAAGCGGCGACCGGAGGCGGAGGGGAGCGGCAGAAACGCCGGCGAACGCTCGAAACTTCGAGTCGCCTCGGTGTCGCCTCTCTACTGTAGCGAGGGACACGGGGAGGAGAGATGGCTGCAGACAGAGTTGGATCTAGCTACTTGTTCATGTCATACATACACAGACGCAACTATTGTACTACCTCCAGTCTGAATTAAGTGTCGTGGAGGATGTACTAAACTAGTGCAAAGTATTGCATACTCTAACTCTCGACACTAATTATGGACTAGAGGGAGTAGCTTTTTTGCTGCCTGAACACACACCAACTTATCTAGTTTGTTTCCACGTACTCGACCGGTCATATGGGCGACCATCCAGACGAAGTTGGCACTTATCCCATTGAAAGACGGGGCCATCTGAGCATACCAGTTACACCGCCCGACTCCCCTGACACTCATGACTTTAACTTGTTAAGACGATGGAGCAGTGGAAACGTGACCGTAGTCGTCAGATATAGTGTCGACGGGTCTCTAGGGAGCCTGATTCGTGGCCGGCGGTATCAAATCGGCGAGTTTGGACCGTCATGGATATACCTGGCCATGGGAAGCCTAGCCCGAAAATCTCGGGCTTGGGCCTCAAATCTAGGCCTGACGGCTGCGCTGGGCCGGGTCTAGGCTTTACTTTTTGGATGTTTCATGAAGAAGCCCGGCCCGTGGCCCGACGGCCCGGTGGGCTTTCGGACTTTTTGGCCGGGCCAGGCTTGGGCCTCAGTTTTCCGCGTCGGGCTTTTCTCGGCCTGGCCCGAAGCCTGGCCCGGCCCGAGGTATGGCCAGGTATAGTCATGGATGATGATATAGCCATGTCTCTTTCGTGAAATTTTCAATGTTGCATGCGTCTTTTAAATTTGTAACATACTCGTACCGGTGTTGTTGAGCAAGCACACGCAAGATGTTGCAATTTGTTTGGGCGTTTAGCTAAAAGTTTATGTTCACCCCGATTTTTTGATGTTGCATTCGTGCTTCCAAACTGTAACAAAATCGTATGATTTTTGTTGTGAAATCACATGCTAGATGTTGCAAGTCTTTTCCTATTTCAGTATGTTTTACCTGCTTTTCAGAATGTTTCAAACACACATTTTTGTTGTTGTGATAGTTTGTGATTTTTGTTGAACTAGTTGGTGATTTTGTTGCAAATGAATCTGCAGCAAAATATTTTTTGCATAACCATTTTTTATGGCCGCAAACACATATTTTATTGTTGTATTCGTTGCAAAGCAATCTGCACAAAAAATATTTTTGTAACCACCTTTTGTAGCTTTACTTATGACGATTCGTTGTAATAGTATACTTTTTGTACATGAAGCAGGTTAAAAATGTGTTGAAATATTCCGAATTTATTTTTTAAACTTTTTATTTGTTGCATCGGTGCATGAGGCAACATTTTTCTCGGTGCACGTTGCTTGTGTTTGGAGTTGGCACATCGATCCATGAGCAGCACATGGTGGGTCCCAAACACGCTGATTAAACAGAGGCACGACGTGCTACTCACAACGCAGTAGGTTCAGGTCCCTCTGAGCACCTGACGCAACGCAACAGTTTGAAAGCGGCTTGTGCTATTTTCGAGCGTAGGATGGTTATCGAACGGCCCGAAAAGCGACCGATCCTAGCGCAAATATCGTCTGACCGACGCGTAGCACGCGCCTTTGGTTATGTCCCGCGGCTTTCAAAGCTAAGTCTCGCATAAATTGGTATTAGTTCAGCTACAAATCTCCAATTAAGTCGGCTCCTTGCTAATGTCCCCTCAATAAGCGATATACGTCTGGATTTTAAAAGTGAAAAGGTATTCACTCATTACTACTCTGTGATTCTTATAATGGTAATGGGAGTTTTTTTGTACCTCTTCAGGATGATTTATTTGCAGCTTAATTGCACTCAGTTATTAATTTGCTTCTTGTGTGCTAGATTTGGGTTGTACCAGAACCCTAAACTGCTTACTCCTGTGATTCGCAAGCTCGAGATCGTGAATCTGGATAATCTTCTGAAGGATGTGATATCGCGTGGACCATGTTCATTCTTGAGGCTGCGCCCTGCCTAAGGGAGCTATGCATCACGGTGTGGGATCATTGGTGCATCATGGTGAAAAACGAGGAGACTCGAAGGAAATTAGGATTCTGTGAGAAAGCAAACGTGGAATGGAAACAATCATCTGCATCCAGTTTCAACCACAAGAATCTAGTCAAACTTACCATCCACGGCTTCCAACCTGATGAGAATATGGTTCGATACGTTAGGCTTGTCATGGAAGTTGCGGTGAACGTGTGGGGGAGATACTGCTTCACGATCGGAAGGCATGTGGGCACCTTAGTCCCAAGATCAAGGTAAGCCCTTTTCTGTATCCGACGACCAGCGATGAGAAGGATATGTTGAGGCTGGAGATTACCAAGGAGTTGGGGACGGCTTCGCCCTGCTGTGATCCACTTCAGGTCCTAATAATTGAGAATAAGATGCATGTATGGCTATGATAGAGATTCGTTGGAAGAGAGCTACATAATTCTTCATCTGTACTCTTTACTACTCCCTCTGTCCTAGTACCCAAGGCATAATTTTCAAATATCTTGGCTCAAGATGAAAATTGATTGGGGCTAAAATGTTGCATACATTGGTGGAGGAGGCAACTACCCACTAGTTGAGATGGAATTAAATACAATTGTGCCTAGGAGATGAGCAGTTATGGGACTGTAACACCCCAGGTATAAACCCAACCTGGAATGTTACCACAAAGCACTAATGTCTACCAAGCATAGCACATATTCGAAAATTGGACAGAGTTTCCCTTGTATGTAAGGGCATCCTGGACAAGAATTGATACGAATCTGATAACGAAACAGATCAGATAACTAGATATGCCACGACTCAACCGAGTACTGTAGAAAGCCACTGATTAGTATTTGAAGTTATGTGGCGTGCTTTAATATGTAGAGGTGCTACACCCATATCCCACGTATGCTGCTTATCTAGTACCTGAAAACCAAATGAAAAGCAAGAAGTACTCAACAAGTACATTTAGAGCCACAAGAACAATAACGAACAATCAACCACATGAAAGTACTGATAATCTCCTTTATGAACTAGAAGACTGAAACCGAATATTTGAATTGTTGCCCGGACTAGCCCACGAGCTGACAGTTCTCACCGAACTTTATCGGAGTAGCCACTCGGGACAGTTTCTCACCGGACCAACAGAAAGGTTAGCCATCGGACTAGCCCACAAGCTGACAGTTCTCACCGAACTCTATCGGAGTAGGCACTTGTGAACAGTTCTAACCGAGTTAGCTATGAAGTCAAGAAAATGAAATATCTCTGAACATGGATGAAGGAATCGAATCAAAATTACTGAATAAGTATGAAGTGGACCAACTGAACAAGGGATCTCAATCAGTGAAAGCAATCAGTTGAACCATCACACCATGAACGAACATAGAGAACAGTGGTTCGTCATGCACTTGCCTTAACCTCGACGTTCAAGAGAAGAATTAATATCGGCACCGGAAACCCTCACACCTGTGGGTAAAACCACACTTAGAAATACTAGACCACTGAGTGGTAACATTATACTTCTAAATCGTACGTACCTAGCTAAGGCTCGCTGATCTACAGAGCTAACCATCGGACACAAGCACAATAATTCTATCTATAAAC
The DNA here is from genome assembly GCA_947311845.1 of Poa pratensis. Classification (NCBI taxonomy): domain Eukaryota; kingdom Viridiplantae; phylum Streptophyta; class Magnoliopsida; order Poales; family Poaceae; genus Poa; species Poa pratensis. The sequence goes on along the minus strand of CAMZMU010000117.1, from coordinate 38,969,310 downwards.
AGAGTGGCTTCAAACATATACAGTGGGCAAAAAGGTAACTACTACTATGAACGACTATGCCCACTCCAAGGCTGATGCCTGAACCAAAAATACTAGATGAGACAACCATCGGAAGCCATGCAAACTAGCAGATTTAATTTGGGACAAGAATAACTTAAAGTAAAACTAGGTAGCATCAATTCGTACTCAGATTTCTAAAGAAAACAAGTAGGATTAATTAGGACTACACGTCCCTGGTATGCAGCAGATTTCTTTAATTTGAATACCCATCCGAATGAGCTACAGCTAGATCAAGCCATGCTAGGTAATTTTGATACAGACGCAACACCAGACCAGGTGATAACCACGGCCGGACCTACGCAATAGCTCGCTTCGGAAATAAACAGCAGGGCAGGATAGAAAGGAAGCAAACCAATCAAGGTAGGAGCAGCGCCTCTTGGGGTGGTCTTCAGTACAGCGGAGCACAGCGGAGCGGTGCTCCTTCACGCCTAGCGCCGGCTGCTGGAGAGTCCTCACAGATTTGTTATTGCGGCGGCGAGGGCGGCGGATGGAATAGGGCAAGGGAATGGATGAGGATAGGGAGCTGGCTGGGGACACAGATCCGGTGACATGCGGCTTTTGCATGTCACCGGGTGACATGCGGCCAAAATTCAAATTTAAACATTTCGAAAAAATCTGAAAAAAATCATGCATGTTCACAGCACATATTTACATAACCCCTAAAAATTTCAGATCAAAATTCGAAACATACATCGAGAAACAAAAAAAGAGAAACTCAGATGTGAATAGTCTCCAGATCAAAATTCGAAACATACATCGAGAAACAAAAAAGAGAAACTGAGACTATTCACATCTGAGTTTCTCTTTTTTGTTTCTCGATGTATGTTTCGAATTTTGATCTGAAATTTCTAGGGGTTATGTAAATATGTGCTGTGAACATGCATGATTTTTTTCAGATTTTTTCGAAATGTTTAAATTTGAATTTTGGCCGCATGTCACCCGGTGACATGCAAAAGCTGCATGTCACCGGATCTGTGTCCGCTGGCTGGGCTGGGCTGTTTCGACTTGAGTAAGAGAAGAAAGAGAGAGATGGAGAGCTCATATGGATAAGAGGAAGCTCAAGCGGTGGAAAGGATAAAGATGAGATTCAGGATGTTCAGCTCCATAGTTTTCTTTAGATTAGAAAACATTTTCGAAATTCCCAAATAATCCGGACCATTGAATTGAAATAAATCATTGAAGATGCGTCCGAACTCCGATTTCAGAAAATGAATAGTGCGTTTCGACTGTCTCGACGAGCCCGACGCAACCGTGACAACGGATTTATGCTTCAATGAACCAGTTGAAGAATGGACTAGGAGAGCCAAAAGGCATGTTTTACCGAAAATTGATTAAGAGAAAGACGGGGTATTATAGGGACAAATGGTTTTTAGGATTATGGCCTGAGAACTAGGACGGACGGAGTAGTATTTTTGTTTAAAAATTGAAGCCTGTACTATCTCCTTCCGGAGATAATATAATTGTAAATGTTTTTGTTTCACATTTTTTACTCGTTGTAAACCAAATGGCTGATGTACTTTGGATGTTGAAACAAATGGCTTTACAATGATGTTATGTATGTCTAGGATGTTGAATCACAATGGAAAAATGGTTAGCGCGCGATTGAAAGAGAAGGGTAGCGCGCACATGTAAACACACAAGATGGACATGCAAACAGTATGAATTGATGGATCACAATGTCTTGATGGTGGTGGCGCAGCTAAAAGGCACATGCAGTCTGCCGGTAAAGATGGATAAGCGCGCCCGTCTTAAGCTGAAGAATCTAAGATCGAGCAGAGTACTCTGTTTACTATCTGAAAGGGATGGAAGAAGAGAGCTTGTCTCCTGCTGACTTGCTGCTATTTGTCAGGCAGGCATTCTTGCTTCTTCATCCTTAGACATGCTTAATTTGCTTGCGAATTGAACTGCAAATGCTTAAAAAACACAGGTATACCAAGCACTGTCTAAACTCGTACATATATATGATACAAGATCTATTCATAACAAAAAATATACAAAAGGAGAGTTGTGTGACATGGCGAGGTGAGGCTATTCTTCAAAGGAAATTTTGAACGGTCAACCGTGTGTGATCAATTTGACTAAAATCGTCGAAAAAACTTCAAACATGAACATGAAATTAAAAATTAACGGTTAACGAAAGTTCAAACCGATTGTCGGAATGTAACGACATCATCCGTGCACATCATTTTCGTGTAGAACATATTCTGAATGAAGCATTGTTGCATTTATTAGAAGGGGGTGAAGTAAGATAAAGGAGAGTGAGAGGAAGCAAAGGTCACCTACCAGGTTGCATGGTTATCGAGTGAAAAGCAGACGCCTGGCTACAGAAAAACGGCCGATTCAGGTGTTCCCAGCGAGCCTGTCTTGAAAATGCTTTGATGAGCGCGTTGAACTGGACCACAAGCTCTAACAGTCAACCAAACACGAGGCACTTAAGTCATGCCCAATGGCTTCGGAGATCACTAACCCACAAATGCACAAGCACAAGTGCATGCAGTTCTATCGAGTCTACAGGTTTATTAATCTATATGATCGACTACAAAACTAAAATGTCGGGATAATCAACCGCCGTCAACCGCAATCCAACCGATGCACAAACCCTAAACGTAGTAAAGTTAGACTCCAATCTACATCTAGAAGACCATTATGTGGAGATAAGAGGCACTTACAGCGGCAGCGGAGGTGGAACCGGGGGCACCGCCATAGAAAGAGAATTCTCAAGGATCGACGAGCAGGGGATGGAAATCCCCATATCGGCGGCGCTGGCAAGGGATCCATCAAAATTACCGGGTTCACAATTGAAGCTGGAGGCACTGCCGACGAAATCCTGGCCGCCGACGTAGCCACCCAAACTTTAGGAGGCCAGAAACAAATGAGCGAAGAAGAATTCAACATCTTCTCCAAATCCCGCAGCTTGAGCCCGCGTGCGGCATCGGCAGCCATCCATCAGTCGTGAGCAAGGTTGGCGGCGGAGTGAATATTTGGGTGGCGTAGGGGTAGATCAAGGAGCACCGGCTACCGAGAGTAACAACGGGGGCGAGATATGGGATTTCTGAGTTGTTAGGGAAGTGAGAGTGTGGAGTTAACCCCAAATGTTCCGTCTCCCGTGCTTTCCAACGTATGGAAGCAGAATAATCTTGGTTGATCAGATACCTCCTGATGCCAAATGGTTGTACATGGTGGTCCAGAGTGGACAAAGTAAGAGATGACCTGATGTGGAGCCCAACTCACAGCAAGTCCATGCGTTTCAAAAAAAAAACAAATAATTGACGGGGCACCATTCGAATGTCAAAGTGGATCTGTAAACAAAAACTGTGTTTTCCTCGAGGCCCCTGAGCTGATCAAGTCCGAAGAGAATCACCTTCTCACTGAAAAAAGTTCGTTTTGAACTTTGGACTCAGAGGTTAGACAGATCAAACCATGAACACAAAATCTCGGTCGCTGCTTCACTGAACTTGTGAATCTGGAAGGATGAACCCGTTTTCCACTACACAATAAGAATCTCAAACCAGATAATTTGCTACTCTCACTTGATTAATGGCTCACATGTCACAAATACCTTATACCTTGTCTCTCTGTCCAATCTCTCTAACTTGTACAACTATCAAAATCGAATAGGAGGGAGGGATACGAGAGGAGGAGGGATATGCAGCGGCATCGAGCGCACCTCCTCCGCCCGTGCATCCTTGACGGCGATTGAAATGGTGCACGATACGTGTCGGAGAGCAAGCGCGGGCAAGGGACTCCATGCGCGCCTCAGTGACACGGGCTTCGCCCACACGTGGAGCCACATGCCAGCTCCTTCTTCTATCCCCCTCTGCCTCCGTTGTCCTCCTCTAAATCTCGGCCATGCTCCCCTCTTCCGCGTGTGCTGCGTCCCAGCGACCACCTCGGAGCTTAACGAGGTGGTGCGCCAGACACTGTTCCAGAGCTAAGGACTCGGCCGGTGGTTCGAGGTGGCGGCGTCAACGAATACTGCTATGACGGACCTAGCTCCACTCGGTCGGCTAGGTGGCGAGCTACTCCAGTGTGGACAACGAGATAGTTGTGGGCGAGTTAGAGTCAAAACAAAGAGTGAGGGGGAGAGGTTAGGGAAGAAGGGTCTTACATGTAGGGTCCACATGTTATTTCGAGTAACTTGCAATCCGGGTCAGGATAGTCGGGAACCTTACATGTCTAGGTTGGATTTAGACTCGGATTTCAAATTTAGGGTGGTCAGGATAGTCGGGAATCTTACATGTCTAGGTTGGATTTAGACTCGGATTTCAAATTCAGGGTTTAATTTCTCTAACCTTTCTATACGAATGGATCCAACTGAATCTGGAGAACTAGACCAGAGGAGAATGTAATCTACAAAACAACTAGCAACGACACGGTTTGAAAAAAAGGCTAAATAGTAATTGACATTAAGCTGCTTGCCATGGCACATCACACATCAACAAGAGGCGCATTCCACTACATTGTTCTGCTCCCTCTTTGTTTTGGGGGTTTTCCCTAACACACTGGGCTGAACATAACTTGCAAGGCGATCACACTAAACAACAGTCGCACACATTCTGTTGCATTTTTTCTTGGGTCATTTCTACTTCGTAATATACAAAGTGACACCACTACTACTGATAGAAACCACACGGCGGCAGCAGCCAGGAGCAATGCACCAACTGCAGCACAGAAGGCGCAGGCAGGATTCGCTCGATTCTTGGATTGTTGTCTTCCCAACCTAGCGAGGCTGGTGGATGAAGCGCGGAGCAGCGCCGCTCCTCGGGCTGCCGGCATACTTGGTGGCCTTCTCGGGGTACCTCGGCTTCTCCGTGAATCCCTTGTGGGCGTCACCGCCCTTTGGGGACACCAGCGCCTTGAGCACTGCATCTGCACGACATATAAAAATGGACACATGATGAGCTAACGGCAACTCTTGTTGGTATTCAAATATGACGGGAAAATGAATCGCGTAGAGGCCGGCCAGCGGGTTTGATGATGATCCGTACCAGTCTTGAGCGCCACCGGTGGCTGCGAAGCCTGGACGTAGAAGAGGTCCTCGTCGATGGCGTCGGGGAGGAGTCCTGCGAGGTCGTCCACGTCCTCGGCCTCGAGGGCGAGTAGCGATTCGGCCATGTCGTCGAGCTGCTGGTGCTCGTGGTACCAGTGGTCGCGGAACCAGGCGGTGGACTTGACGAGGTCCCACCACTGCGGGGAGAAGTCCTCCACCTGGCGGAACGCGGCCGGGACGAAGAGCGGCGCGTCCGGGTTCAGCGACGACGCGACCATGGCGCTCATGGTTGACTTCCTCCTGGCAAAAGTCAAGGGTCTCAGAGATCAGAGACAGGCCAGCGAAATCAATCGCAGACGGTAAGTAACCGCGTCCACCGGTGAGATTAAATTTCCGTGAAGAAGATGAGAAAGAATCGCAGGCTTTTCACGGGGCCCGAAAGCTAACCGTAGATCTGGAGAGCCCAGATGAAGAAAATCGACAGATCTACGCAAAGGAGGAGCACGGGAGAGCGAGTTTGAGCACGCGGATGGAATGATTTCAGTCAATCGATCCATTTTGCTTACCTTTGGTTTCTTTTCTCTGGGACTGGATTGGGGATCGAGAGGGAGCAAGAGCAGGGGAAGTTGGGAAATCTGGATAGTGGAGTGAGCATGTGAGTGGGGGAGGTGGGGAAAGAGATGGTTTTATAGGAGGAGGCTAGAGGGGTTGGAGGAGGAAGGTGCGACCGAGACTTCCTCGCGCTGGCCATAGATGGCTGGGTCGGACGCGGCCGGTCCGGCGATATCCGAGCTGTAATGCGATTGGCAGGGTCAATTTCTCACGCGCAACACAGGAGTGGACCGTGGACCGACGATGCTTACCTGCCAGTCCACACGGAGCGGCCAGCCAGCCGGCTACACCACGGTGACTCCATCGGTACACACTACGGTGTGTTTCTACAATTCTACCTATCGAAGCTCATGGGGTTGACTTGCAACCTCTTTCATGGTGTCTCGGCCGAGTGCTAATAAGCATTGTCAAGTGAGTATTTCTGTTGATGCCAACTAGAGAGGGGATTTGCCGATATCTAGCCCTCGTCGGACCCGAATGAAGTTATCGACCTCGTAGATAACAACACAGTTTACAGCGATATGGTCCTCGTAGAATTACAACACAGTTTATAAAAAGGAACTCGTAGAATTTTCAGCGATATGGTCCTCACCACGAGCCATTGGCTGGCCTCGAAGCAGGGGCCGCTAGACACATCCCAGGGACGAAACTACCTGGGGCAGGATCGAAGTTGATGACGTGTTGAAGCCGAAGAACCTCCTAAGCAAGGAGGAAGCAGAATCCTTGGAGCATAAACTCTCGAGGTACGAAGCGACCCCATCGGCCACAAATAGCAGCGGCGCGCCTCCGTCGCTTGGATACATCCGCAAGAGAAGCCTCAGCAACTTCTTCGACGCCGACATGCACCATCTTCCCCATCTTCTGTTTGCCACCTTGACGATCAGAACCGCAGGGGCGCCAGCACCCAGCCGCATCATGATCTTATTGGAAAAGAACCTACCTTCAGATACACCTCTCCTTTGCGCCATCCACCATGGCACACCGCAAGGGCAAGCTACTTAGTGTCAAGGTCAGAGCTCAAGCAAGGCCATGACAAGCGGGAAAGGGAAATGCCACAACATATCAAGGAGAGAAGAACCTCCCTCTCCATCCCCGGCTCCACGCCAGCAGTAGGGAAGAGCAGTCAACGCCACCACCCCAATCCACTGAAAGTGCATGTGTTGCCCCATGTGTGGTTATGGACTAATGTTTGCATTGAGATATTCCTGTAGATCTTGTCCATAGGAAAAGATTGGAATTCATGTGTTGGACTCTAGAAGATTACATGATGATCAATGCTCTATTCAAGGGTTTATATGAAGAATGGTCATCTAGAGTTGAGCTTATTGCAAGTATGGCTTGGAAAAGAAGATTGAGTGAACATTCATGTTTATCCCCAAGCCATCATCTATATCAAGAGAAGAAGATAAAGTGCAAGTGGTTTCATGAAGACGGAGCTTAGCAAGGCTCTCTCATAATGGTGTATGGGGGAGTATTTGGAGAAGTCTTCCCCAAGCATGTGCTAGCAAGCACAATCAAGAAAGGTGTTCCAACTTGAGTGAGTCAAGATCGTCATCATCTAGCTCAAATGGAATGCGCAAGGCAAAGGTATGATCTTGATAGGGTTTCTATTTTACCGGTCTCATGTGGGAGACCGGGTTTGATAAGGATCACAGGGGATGATCCTATGATTGTTGTCCCGATCTTTCACAGCAAGTAACCCGGATAGAAATCTCCCAATAACGATCGATGAACGTCACCTGAAGACGAGGAACGAATCCAGCAAGCAACGTGATGAAGATCACCACGCTCTAACCTGAGCACGATAACACTTGATGAACACAAGCACCCTCGCAGCAATCTTTATTACAAACTGATAAACGGCATCGCCGTCCCCGGAGGGATGCTTCACCAAAGAGCTCAAAGTCTATGGACTGTTTTTAATCTAAACTCAAAGCTAACCCTAAAACGATGCCTAGCAGCTCCTTATATGAGGGCTGGGGCGCCCCACTAATGGGCCTAACTGGTCCGTTTGGACAGGCCCAAAACGACACTTATTAAAAATAATACGCAACTCGGATATTCCGATTCAAGGATAAATCGGATATTCCGATTTATTACAGTAGACATGCCTAGCTTGGTGGAGTCCTGAAATTGGGCTGCACCCCCTCCGTCGTTCCCATATCAGGGTTATAGGATAGACGGCGTACTATCAAGAGGGGCTCTCAAGTGAGTAACTTGATCGCATCTTTGTGGACAGCTCAAACCTTTGCATACTTGGCATCATCATCTTTCTTGGTTCTTATTTGGCTTTTATCCATGTGAGAATTTAGATCTTGTGTTCATCTCCATACCAAGCTCTAGTTCACCGAAAACGGATTTCGTACGAAAAACTTGTTGCGTTTTCGGTTTTGGAGGTTTTGCCGGTTCATCTTTTATAGAGAGGTTTTACCTTTCTACATTTGAATTCCTCCTCACATGATGGACTATGATGTTTCTCTGCATAATCTTGAAGGGCTCTTCGTTGCGGTTCCAACGAGCCCAGGATCATCGAAATCGGAGTCCGGATGAAAAAGATATTGCTGTTTTCGTATCTCTGTTTCTGTCAACCAGAATATCCAGGGGGCGGAATATCCGGGGTCGGGGGCCGGATATTCCGGCACTAAAAAGTGTTTTTACCTCGTTTCGAGCTCCGAATGCGAGCCTCTGGTAAAACCGGACATTTGGGCCGGACCTTTTGTTTTCTAGGCCGGATATTCCGGGGGGGCGGATATTCCGGCCCCAACTTGGACCGGAATATCCGGTCCCCTATTTCTCAAACGGCCAGATTTTTGGGAGGGGTTTATACCCCTCCACCTACCTCCAGCCAGCCATCTTTGCCCAACACGATTTTCCCTCTCCCTCCCACCATTGTTGACCTTGCAATGCTTGCCTCTCTCTCAATTCCTCCCATGATTCTTGCATATCTTTGAGGGAAAAGAGAGAGGAGATCTAGATCTACTTTTCCACCAATCCATCTCTCCTCTAAGTGAGGGGAACCCTTTCGATCTAGTTCTTGAAGTTCCTTTTGTTGTGTTCTTCGTTGTTCTTCCTCTCTTCTCCCCCCATAAGCATTAGTTGATTGTGGTGGGATTTGAGAGTGAAGGATTTGAGCACTTGTGCTCTTGCCATTGCTTCGTTGCATCGGTTTGTGCTCTCCACGAGGATTCGTGGAAGTTGAAAGCTTGTGAACTTGTTACTCTTGGGTCTTTGGACCCTAGACGCCCGTGTGGTGGTTGAGACCCTTGTGTGGTCACTTGTAGCTGTTCGGGAGCCCCCAATCCCGTTGTGGGTTGTGCCCCGGATCATTGTTGAAAGGCTCCGAATTTTCGCCTCGAAGGATTCCGATAGTGGAAGGTGAACCAAACCTTTGTGGTTCGGTTCATCGGAGAAGAAGGTGAAACCGTTGTGGTTGTTGAACCATTGTGTTGGTTCACACCTCTCCAACGAGACGTACTCCCCTAAAAAGGAGGAACTCGGGAATACATCCTCGTCTCCGCGTGCCTCGGTTATTTCTATACCCGATCTCTTTACTTATGCACTTTACTTTGTGTTAGCCTTCGTGCTTGAAGTATTCTATATTGCTATCACCTTGTTGCTTGTCTTGCTTAGCATAAGTTGTTGGTGCACATAGGTGAGCCTAGTTTATTTAGGTTGTTGGCTTGTTAATTTAAACACCTAGTTTTATTCCGCAATTATCAAGCCTAATCCGGAAAAGCTTTAATCGCCTATTCACCCCCCCCCTCTAGGCGACATCCTTGTTCTTTCAATTGGTATCAGAGCCTCGGCTCTCTTTTTGGGCTTTACCGCCTAGAGAGTAAAGATGTCGTTTAGAGAATTAGTGCACAATCCCATTTTTAAATTCGATGGCACAAATTATGATGTTTGGAAAATTCGTGTGCTTAACCTTCTTCGGGACATAGACCCACATGTTAAGAGAATTGTAGATATGGGTTTTTCTTTTCCAAAGGAGGATGACGAAAACTCTTATCTCGATACTCTTGTATCTAATAATCTTATATGTGTTTTGAGCGATGTAGTCCTTACATCAATCATGCCTTTTCGGAACGCTCATGAGCTTTGGACGAAGCTTCAAGATAAATATGAAGTGTCCAATATTATTGAGGATGATTGTTCTCCCTCCACATCCGGTCGTGATGAGTTCACAACTTCTTCCACTTCACCAACATGTGATTTGTCACAAGGTAATGATATGGTGAGTGGTGATAGAAATTGCAATGTTCTATCTTTGGACTTAAACAATTCTAGCACTTCAAATGTCTTACATGCTAGTGTTGATAGTCCTTGCATATCATGTAATATTTGTTTAACTAAATCTCATGATGATATGCTTCATTTTTCTTGTTGCCATGAAAACAATACTTTCATATCCTTTATTTCTTGTGTGGTTAACAATGTAGAGGAATCCCAACATTTGTTGGAACAAGACGTGAATCTCAATGGAGCTTCAAGTAACTCTTCACCATCTTTGTCCACTACTCATTTTTGCCTTATGGCTATGGATTCAAAGGTTTCTACACCTTTGGAACCCTCTACATCTTGTGATGATGTGACTGAGGATTCTCATGGAGAACATATGGATGTTGAATCCATAACAAAGAAGGGTAAGATGGTTTTTGGTGCACTTCTATGTGAAATCATGGTTTATGCTATTAAGAGTAGGGAAATCATTGAGGACTTGAAAACTCAATTTCTCGAGAAATGTCAAATTGAGAGAGAGGACGCCGATGAAAAAGCATCCTTAGTGAATGCCCTTGAGGAAGAGCAAGAGCTTCGAGTGTCTCTTGAGGAGAAACTTGAATCTCTTGATGAGTCAAATGATCTTATTATTGCTAAAATTATTAAGGAAAGAGATCATGCTATTGCTAAATATAAAGTGCTTAAAAAGGAAAAAGTTGAATTTGGTGTTGGCAATGCTAGACTAATTGAGGATATAGAGAGACTTGACAAAGCCCACAAGGCTTTAGAAAGTGAACACTCTCTCCTTATCAAGTCTCATGATCAACTCCAAACTCAACTATCTAAAAATGATGAGCTTGCCAAGTTGTCTTCTTCCATTTCTAATATTGATGATGCTTGTGCTACTAACTCCACTTCTCGTGAAGCATCTATTTTGAAGGAGAATGTTGAGCTAAGGGCTCAACTTGAGTTGCTAACTAGCAAGTATGGGAAATTGGAAAAAGTCATGAAAAGCTCTCTAGCTCTAATGAGGATCTTCTAGCATCCCATGCTAGGCTAAAGTTAGCTCATGAGGCTATTATGTCAAAGGTAACATCTTGTGAGCCTCATGTGGACAATGGCACAACTTCTACTCTAATGCTATATTGTCATGTGCTAGTCCTAGTGATTCATCCACTCACAATGTTGCTACATCTTGTGATGAATTACTCTCTATGCCTTGTTGCTCTAACAATGAAGCTCTACTTCCTCTAGTGTTTGTGTTGATACTAACCATGTAGAGGAATTAAATGAGCTCAAGGCCCAAGTCACTTCTTTGAAGAAAGACTTGGAAAAGCGTCATGTTGGGGATTCTACACTTGACAATATGTTGAGTGTTCAAAGACGCCCCAATGACAAGAGTGGACTTGGATTCAACTCCAATATCAAGAACAAGTCCAAGTTCAACAAGAAGAAAAAGGGCCAAGAACAAGTTAAAGATTCGGCCAAGATTGTTTGCTTCAAGTGCAAAGTTGAAGGGCACCATGTTAGATCTTGCCCTTTGAAGAAGAAGAAGCTCTTAGTGAGAAGCAACAAGGGAAGAGCCTCAAGTTCAAACTCAAGTTCCTCAAGTTGAAGAACGGCCTCTTCCCAAGAAGAATCAAGCTACCCTCCTCAAGTCAAGATTCCAACTAAGAAGAAGGAGGAAGAATGTTGCTACCTATGCCGTGAGAAGGGTCACTTTGCTTCTTCATGCACAAATGGTACCTTATCCAACCCCATTATTATTGATGATGTTTATTCTCTTCGGAAGGATAAGGTTGGCAATGTGTTTGCCAAATATGTTGGTACTCAAAGTGGTGTCAAGAAAAGAACCATTTGGGTTGCCAAGCCTATTGTGACTAACCTCTTAGGACCCAACTTGGTTGGGGACCAACAAGCTAAAACTTGATCAATAGGTGTTGTTGGAGGGCATTGGAGACTTGGCTACATCATGAAGAATTAAGGGATCTTCATCAATTATATTATCTCAAGCCAAGTCATTTGGATTATATTGTTCTATCTCATATCCAATGTTCCTCCTTGCGGTAACTTTTATTTAAATCATATATACATTGAAAGTTGCTTGCACCCTTGCATGTGTTAGGTTTTGTACCTTGCTAGTGTTGTATGTGTTGTGCTCTCTACTTACTTATCTTGAGTAATCAAGATTGTGTATGTTGGTTTGCACACCATTTACTTGTGTTGAGCCTTATTGCTTTTATTTGATATTTATCTTGTTGGCTCTCTTTTTGAGAGATTAATGGACTATCCTATTTTGGGGGAGTGATATGCTTCGTGCACTTCACAATCCTAAAATTGTGTATACATGAGGAATACCACTTAGTGTTGATATATTAATATTATCTATCTCTATGTGGTATATGTTCTCATGAGAAATTCAAATTCTATAATGTCCATTAATTATCTCTAGTTGGTTTTGTTTGCCTCTTGTTAAGAAATTTGGATTATCACATTATGGGGGAGTAATAAGCTTTGTGCATATTACAAACCTAGAAAATGTGAACATGTGAGGTATTGCCACCTAGAATTGATATTCTTCATTATCTTGTTCCTATGTGGCATGTTGCTCAAACAAGTTCCATTTACTTAAATGATTTTTGCCTCTCACCGTTGGATCTTGTTTGTGATGGAAGTTCTTGATATGGCTTTCCCTAAATATGTTCTCATATATCTTTTTGGGAAACCAATTGCTTCAAGCTACTCCTTGGAGTTGCTTTGCATTATCGCATGATTTTTGAAGCTATCAAGAATATCTATCTAAGCATGGCTTTTAATTCCTATCCTTTGCCATATGCTTATGTTTTGTGAATATGATCTTGAATATATCCTTGCAATCCACCACCGAGAAATATCTCCATACATTACTTGTCTTGACAAGTGATAATCATATGTGTGGTAAATATATTGATCATATTACATTGGCTCTTGCTTTGAATTGCCTTATTTTATTGCCAAGGATTTGTTTTGATCTAACTCTCATTTGTCTTTCTTGTATCTTTTGGATCCTTGTTGCTCTACTCAAAATTTGTGCTTTCTTGAGTTGGGAAAAGCAATGATCCAATTCTTGTGCATTGACATTCAAAAGTCATACTTCTTGATAATGCACTATTCTTTGGGAAGCTATCCTACTTTGAGTAGAACATTGTTCTTTAAATTGGTATTGCAATTTCTTGCCTTTCTTGAACATGACTAGTGTTTATATATATATATGGAGAGTGATGATCTCATTTGTGTGCATTTTGTATTCAAATGCAAGATCATAAATAATGCACACATCTTGGGGGAGCAATCCTATATGCTTTTTGAACATTAGTTGTCTTCGTTTGGTATTTGATCCCGATGACGTGTCTCTTTGGAAGACAAACATTTTTCGTCTTGGTACTTTGTGCCATCATGAAAAGTGTAGAGGGTTTGGTTTATTCCTTGATGATATTTTCATCAATTGGTATCTTGCTTTCATTTGGTATCTTTTCAAAGTGGTATCTTCAATCATGTGTTGATTTGGTTTTGATATAATTTGGACAATTCTTTTTCTTGTCACACTTGTGTGTGCTTTCTTGGTTTAATTGGTGTTTTGTCCAAATTGTATCTCATTTGGTTCTTGAAAGTCTTGTGCATGCATATTTACTATATGTATATCTTATGGCATGCTTACTTTCGTTGATCCAATATATAGGATAAACTCCATCAAATCCTAAATGGCTAAGATGTGCATGAAATTCAATTTCATATCAATATGCACATATTTATGTGGAGTTTGTCCTATGTATTGTAGTTGCTCTAACTACTTTGGACCCAATGAGTTTGGGTACCATGTTGTACTTGAATTTGTTTTAGGTACATTGGAGATGCATTGGAAGCTTGTCTCATCTACAAGGAAGGTGTTGTCACCATGTGCTTATTGGAGCCAAGCTCGGATGATCATGAACTCTTATCTTCTACATCACCAATGCTATCTCGGTAACAAGTATCTACCTCATGCATACTTTTCTAGCTTTCAACCTTGTGTAGGTTGTTTCATGGCATGAATCTCTTTGTTGCAATTCATTTGGTTCTTGCAAAACAACTTTATTGCAAATGTGGCAAGCCGGGATGATTACATATCAAGGGGAATATATATAATCATTTTCATGATTCATCAATCCCAAATATGTTAATCTAGCACTTTCTACTCTATGTCTCACATATGCAATATTGATGATGTTTTTCAAAATCATTTGCCTTTTGCGATACTTGTTATCTTTCTCGGAGCATCCCATTTTTCACCTTATCCCTTGTGGATATTTTTGATGCTATGATGAGTATGTGTTGGAAGTTCATCTATATCCCTTTAAGATAAAATTGAGCTTTGTGCTATGCTTTTAAGCAAAGATCTTATTGGTGTATTTATGACTTCCTCTTGGATATCATGTTCTTTACCTTTGTACCTATTTTGTGTGTACATGTTTATTTGTGGACTTATATCTTCGTGATTGGTGTCTACTTAGAAACTTATACACATGAGAATAGTTACATCTTTAATTGGTATTCCATTCTTTAGTGACCACCTCTTATTGCTTTTAATTCTTTGGTGGTTTCTAAAAGCCACAAGCTTTGCCTTTTATTTGGTTTACTTTTTCAACTTAATAAGCTTGTGGACCTATTTGCTCATCTTTTTGTTTGTGCTCTACATTATCTAGGAGGGAGTGAGGATTCCATGTTGTGCACACTATATTAAAATGAAAATCCTACTTTGTGCACGTACCTTGGGGAGTTTCATCTTGTTTTTTAGAACACTTTTTCGGATCCTTTGATTGCTTGCTTCTTTCGTCAAAGTATCTTTCTCTTTGATATTCTTTTGCAATTTTTGGATCCTCGATATAGTTTGATCTCCCTCCATCTATTCGTCCTTGGATATGTGTATTTGATTTCACTCATATCATGAGAAATGCACACATTATGGGGGAGTTCTTATTATATTGGCCTTCTTCATTTTTCACCCATTTCGGCAATCGATGCCAATGGGGGAGAAGTTTAGAGAGTTTAAGGGAGTTTGGGTTTATGCTTTATTTTTGTTCTTAAGCATTTGCCTCGTTCTTGCTCTTGCTTCCTTGCTCTTTGTGTTGCATGGTTGCTTAATTCTTTATATAAACCCTCGTAAAAGGGATTGTCATCAATTACCAAAATGGGGGAGATTGAAAGTGCATGTGTTGCCCCATGTGTGGTTTTGGTAATTAATGACAATCCTTATGGACTAATGTTTGCATTGAGATATTCCTGTAGATCTTGTCCATAGGAAAAGATTGGAGTTCATGTGTTGGACTCTAGAAGATTACATGATGATCAATGCTCTATTCAAGGGTTTATATGAAGAATGGTCATCTAGAGTTGAGCTTATTGCAAGCATGGCTTGGAAAAGAAGATTGAGTGAACATTCATGTTTATCCCCAAGCCATCATCTATATCAAGAGAAGAAGATAAAGTGCAAGTGGTTTCATGAAGATGGAGCTTAGCAAGGCTCTCCCATAATGGTGTATGGGGGAGTATTTGGAGAAGTCTTCATCAAGCATGTGCTAGCAAGCACAATCAAGAAAGGTGTTCCAACTTGAGGGAGTCAAGATCGTCATCATCTAGCTCAAGTGGAATGCGCAAGGCAAAGGTATGATCTTGATAGGGTTTCTATTTTACCGGTCTCATGTGGGAGACCGGGTTATAGGATAGACGGCGTACTATCAAGAGGGGCTCACAAGTGAGTAACTTGATCGCATCTTTGTGGAGAGCTCAAACCTTTGCATACTTGGCATCATCATCTTTCTTGGTTCTTATTTGGCTTTTATCCATGTGAGAATTTAGAGCTTATGTTCATCTCCATACCAAGCTCTAGTTCACCGAAAATGGATTTCGTATGAAAAACTTGTTGCGTTTTCGGTTTTGGAGGTTTTGCCGGTTCATCTTTTATAGAGAGGTTTTACCTTTCTACATTTGGATTCCTCCTCACATGATGGACTATGATGTTTCTCTGCATAATCTTGAAGGGCTCTTTGTTGCGATTCCAACGAGCCCAAGATCATCGAAATCGGAGTCCGGATGAAAAAGATATTGCTGTTTTCGTATCTCTGTTTTTGTCAACCGGAATATCCGGGGGCGGAATATCCGGGGTCGGGGGCCGGATATTCCGGCCCTAAAAAGTGTTTTTACCTCGTTTCGAGCCCCGAGTGCGAGCCTCTGGTAAAACCGAACATTTGGGCCGGACCTTTTGTTTTCTAGGCCGGATATTCCGGGGGGCGGATATTCCGGCCCCAACTTGGACCGGAATATCCGGTCCCCTGTTTCTCCAACGGCCAGATTTTTGGGAGGGGTATAAATACCCCTCCACCTACCTCCAGCCAGCCAGCTTTGCCCAGCACGATTTTCTCTCTCTCCCCCACCATTGTTGCCCTTGCAATGCTTGCCTCTCTCTTAATTCCTCCCATGATTCTTGCATATCTTTGAGGAAAAGAGAGAGGAGATCTAGATCTACTTTTCCACCAATCCATCTCTCCTCTAAGTGAGGGGAACCCTTTCGATCTAGTTCTTGAAGTTCCTTTTGTTGTGTTCTTCGTTGTTCTTCCTCTCTTCTCCCCCCATAAGCATTAGTTGCTTGTGATGGGATTTGAGAGTGAAGGATTTGAGCACTTGTGCTCTTGCCATTGCTTCGTTGCATCGGTTTGTGCTCTCCACGAGGATTCGTGGAAGTTGAAAGCTTGTGAACTTGTTACTCTTGGGTCTTTGGACCCTAGACGCCCGTGTGGTGGTTGAGACCCTTGTGTGGTCACTTGTAGCTGTTCGGGAGCCCCCAATCCCGTTGTGGGTTGTGCCCCGGATCGTTGTTGAAAGGCTCCGGATTTCCGCCTCGAAGGATTCCGATAGTGGAAGGTGAACCAAACCTTTGTGGTGCGGTTCATCGGAGAAGAAGGTGAAACCTTTGTAGTTGTTGAACCATTGTGTTGGTTCACACCTCTCCAACGAGACGTACTCCCCTAAAAAGGAGGAACTCGGGAATACATCCTCGTCTCCGCGTGACTTGGTTATTTCTATACCCGAGCTCTTTACTTATGCACTTTACTTTGTGTTAGCCTTCGTGCTTGAAGTATTCTATATTGCTATCACCTTGTTGCTTGTCTTACTTAGCATAAGTTGTTGGTGCACATAGGTGAGCCTAGTTTATTTAGCTTGTTGGCTTGTTAATTTAAACGCCTAGTTTTATTCCGCAATTATCAAGCCTAATCCAGAAAGGTTTTAATCGACTATTCACCCCCCCCCCCCCCCCTCTAGGCGACATCCTTGTCCTTTCATCCACCACAAGACAAACTTATTTGGGAAGCAGAGGAGAAATTCCAACCTCGCCATCGTCGACCATCGACACCCATGAGCGAGAGGAACCCACATATCTAGTGGCGGAACTTCATGGGGGCCAACCTGGGCCATGCCCCTCCCCCAAGACACACACATTGTTGCAATTCCTTTAATTTAGTACCATTGCTAAGACTAAACTAATGAGTAATATGAATGGTTATAGCTATAAAATAATTCAATCATCATCTTGGCCCCTCCTTAATTTATATCCAAGCTCCGCCACTACACTCATCCCAACGTTGCTTGCACACGCCAAAGATCCGCTTCTTTGCAACATAACACCAACCTCCACAGAGGAAACACACACAACTTATAGCTACTATGTGCAGGGGAGGACATGTCACCTCTCCTTTTCCATCTCCGACGCTGGGCGCTCATGATAACTCTCAAGAGAGGGGACGGGTTAAGAGAGAGAAAGAAATGGGGAGAATGAGACCCCATGCACTATACACATAGTTGATGGGAACGTGAAGTCTCCGAGTGTTTTAGTTGGACATGTTGTTAGCGCTGCTACTTAGGTGAAAATATCATCAAATTTATATGACAATCAATGAGAAGAGAGACTGTATGTTTATTATCTTATGATATACCCAACGCTTTGCAGGATTTGGGATGAAACCAACAACAACTAGAATGAACGTATAACTTATTAAGTGGAAAAGCCATAACATACACACTTGGTTAGTCATAGTGACTTCGAGTCGCTAACAAATGGGTCCTTCACCTAGTGGCCCCATATGCCAGTGACTCAGAGTCAGCTGACTTAAGTCAGAAGATCTTAGTTGAAGTAAGAAGATATTTTCTGACCATGGGTGCCATAACATACAACACTCTTACACATGGATACCATGCACTAGAAAAACTTGAGAAACGTCACTAAAAGAAGAAACCACTAAAAGTGGCATTTAGAGTGTTTGGCTCGCTTCATTTTGTGGAGTTTGTAACAAATATCGTGAGATGTGATGTTGCTAGACTCATAGCTCGCATGGATTCAGCAAAGATAATTGGACCCTTTTCTATGCGTATAAAGCATCTTCTGGTCGAATTATCAAAGTGGCTCCAAGCTCCATGGAAGTCTTTTTTTCTTACAATATCCGGGAAACTTCAGTTTGAAAATTAAAAAAAACTCAGAAATAATATACGGGTACATATACATGTCCAGTATACACGTGCTAATTTTCATCGACATAGCTTAAAATTCAGGATTGTAGAACTGGAGTCTAGAGGGCAAATTCGGCAATACCAAAACGAGACTTAATCAGTCCTTTAAGTTGGCGTAAAAACCTCGCTCCTTCAGGAATGCCTCATGTCCACATCAGAACAACTCTTGTCACTCCTTGCTCTAGATTTCGAAACGACACCACTTGACTCGTTGCCTGTTTTCTGCAATATTGGATGGATTACTCGTGGTTTTGTACTCTTGTGTGTATTTCTAGATGGCCGCTAAAATTAACCCACCACAAGTAATAATGTTTTAGTTATTAACTAGAAAGTTTGTTCTTTATTGGTTACGTATTTGTTTGTATGTCAATATATACTGCAATGTCAATATATATTGCTATCGAATCTAGTCTACTCCCTCTGTTTCAAATTAGGTGACTTCCATTTATCTATATTTAGATGTATCTAGACACGTTATATATATAGATACATCCACATATACACACATGGAAGTCATTTAATTTGGAACGGAGGGAGTGCTTTTTTTAATCATATCGTCCAACTCACGTGCACGAGCAAAAACCTGCCCAAAGCATGAGCTTGAGACCTATTTTGGCTGGGTAACAGTGACCTAAACCCAAGGTAGCACTAGCTATATTTTTAGCTCTTTCTCTGGATCGAGTTGAGGCTATACTTGAGGTAGCACGTTGTAAACGTGGACATGTCACAGCTGAGCTTCGGTCATGCAACGTGCGGTATTAACCTACGAGGCTATATGGGTCATTTCAAGCCGAAAGCGTGCGTCAGGACAAGTATTTTTTTGCCAAATATGGCCTTTTTGCGAAACTAATCTTAAATCTGGCCTCTCTCCAAAACTATTTTCAAATCTGGCCCCTGAGGTCGGCTCCAACGAGGATGGCGCTGACCTTGTACATGTCGGCTCCATCCTCGTTGGCGCCGATCCCCTGTTTTAAAAATTCTAAATCCTTAGGAAAATTATGTGACTTTCTGGATGGCGCCGAACTGAACAAGTTCGGCTCCATCCTCATTGGCGCCGACCTCAAGAGCCAGATTTGAAAATAGTTTTGAAAAGAGACCATATATGTGTTTAGTTGCTTAAAGGGCCAGATTTGTCAAAAAATACTCAGGACAATCGAGCTATTATGGCCCGAAGGCTCCACGGAAGAGGACGCGGAGATAGCAAAGCTGCTTTGAACATGGAGCCCGCTCTCACTCGATCAAGTGGACAAGCGTGCCGCCAACTCACGATCCGCAGGGCGAAGAGCACCCGCCGTCAATCTTTCCAAAAACTAAACTCCCGGGGATTGGTGGCTTGTGGTGCATTCTGCAGTTGGGCCCGCCAGTCCGTGACAAAGATGGTACGTCCACTTTTATATTTCCTATTTTACCCCCAACGAGTTGGGAAATATTACAGGTTTTGCCACCGCTACTGAGTTGCTGCTTCGGGCCACTACACCCATGGAAAATAGAAAAATCTCCACAATTTCGTCGCCCGCGTCAGAGCGCCGCCGCCGCCTGTTCCGCCTCCACATCCTTTGACGCCGCCGGCCGTACGCACGACAGGAGCTCTCCGTCGAGCCCATCCCCCAAGCATCGACCTCGTCGTCGTCCTCCTCCAGCCCGAGCCCTTCATCCCGCCGGACAACCGCCTCCAGTACGACCTCCACTCCAGCTCGAGTTCCTCCACTAGTCGGACTGCTCCTCAACTGGAAGAGCTCCTCCTCCACGTTGTTGTCTAAGCCGCTGCCGCACCGCCCCCGGACTTCGCTGCCAGCCCGCCCACCTAGATCGACGAGAACGACGACGACGAATAGGATTGGGGTACGCCACGGCCGCGTCGAGGGGCGGGAGCAACTTGTCTCCATGATAGGACTGCTACTTTTTTTTGAACAGAGGAATGGCCCCGAAGGGCCTAGAAACTGCATTCCAGCGGTGGGTACAAATTTACAGTGAGGACCCCAAAGTAAATAAAAATTACAAACTGGTTCTCACACTCTTCACCTAGGACCCTATACAAAGATAGAAAATCACAATCAAGTCCTTCTTCTCCACCGCACCTCGCCGGCGACTTCAAAGCACGAGCACCACGGACGCTACCGGGGACGCGACCACTTGGAGCAATCCTGGTGATGAACCCCACGCCAAAGTCGAAGATCCTCCGCATCGGCACAAAAGCCTGGAGGAAGAAGAAGCTCAGACGCAAACGACCGAGCGCGGAGTGGCTCCTCTCGCCATTGATAACTTCGACAACACAAGGCCTCCGTTGATCGACTCCGCAACACGCAGTTTCCGGAGCACATAGCAAGCCATGGACTCCATCTTCCCAAATAGCATCGTATCTGGTCATCTCTGAAAGACGACCTTCGTCCGCTTCCTCGACGGCCAGAACAGAGGAAGAGGAAGAATCGCTTCAGATCCGCCCAAATACGAAGATGCCAAAAGCCGACCTTATTCATGGAGATGCCCGCAGTAGCTTCGCCCACCGCATCTGGCTCCGTCCATCGGAGCACCACCGCGAGAAGAAGCACCGCAAGCCAGCGCCGGATCCGACCGGAAGGACCCCGCACCTTGCTCCCGGCATATCGCCAAACTACGGCAAAATGGTTTGCGGTATTGAAAGGATAAGGATGTCGCCTAGAGGGGGGGTGAATAGGCGATCAAAACTTTTCCGGTTAAAGGCTTGCTAATTGCGGAATAAAACTATGTGTTTAAATTAACAAGCCAACAACCTAAATATACTAGGCTCACCTATGTGCACCAACAACTTATGCTAAGCAAGACAAGCAACAAGGTGATAGCAATAGAGAATACTTCAAGCACGAAGGCTATCACAAAGTAAAGTGCATAAGTAAAAGGCTCGGGTATAGAAATAACCGAGGCACACGGAGACGATGATGTATTCCCGAGTTCCTCCTTGTTAAGGGAGTACGTCTCGTTGGAGAGGTGTGAGGCACCACAAAGGTCGATCTCAACGCCACCAAGGCTCACCCTATTCTCCGATGAACCGCGCCACAAAGGTTTGGTTCACCTTCCACTATCGGAATCCTTCGAGGCGGATATCCGGAGCCTTTCAACAACGATCCGGGGCACAACCCACAACGGGATTGGGGGCTCCCGAACAGCTACAAGTGACCACACAAGGGTCCAACCACCACACGGGCGTCTAGGGTCCAAAGACCCAAGAGTAACAAGTTCACAAGATTTCAACTTCCACGAATCTTTGTGGAGAGCACACTGATGCACCAAATGCAAAAGGCAAGAGCACAAGTGCTCAAATCCTTCACTCTCAAATCCCACCACAAGCAACAAATGCTTATGGGGGGAGAAGGGAGGAAGAACAAAGAGGAGAACCACTCAAGAACTCCAAGAACTAGATCCACTATGTTCCCCTCACGTAGAGGAGAGATTGATTGGTGGAAATGTAGATCTAGGTCTTCTCCTCAATCCTCCAAAGATCAAAGAGTTTGGGTGGAGGGATTGGGAGATATCAAAGAAAAGAGCTTGCACCAATGAAGGAGAGAGAAAGCAATTCGTGCTGGGCAGAGCTAACTGGCTGGAGGTAGGTGGAGGGGTATTTATACCCCTCCCAGAAAAAGAGCCGTTGCAGCCAGTTTTGCACCGGAGTTTCCGGTCCAAGTGACGGAAACTCCGGCCTGGGGCGGAAACTCCGGCCTACAGAGGCCGGAAACTCCGGCCCCCGCCAGGGGGTGAACAACTAACAGACGAGAGAAACACAGGCAGAAACTCCGGCCCCCTGGGACCGGAAACTCCGGTCCGGGGCGGATACTCCGGCCCCTTGGGCCGGAAACTCCGGCCCCCACCAGGGGCTGAACAAGAACTAAGCTTCTTCGAGGAAAAACCTGAGTCCGGAGACTCCGGTCTGGGAACCGGAAACTCCGGCCTGAACAGCAGCAACAAAACAGCACAGCCTGAAATGCAATAACTTTCTCATATGAACTCCAAAACAGGTGAATCCAATTGCGTTGGAAAGGTAACGACAAGAGCTTTGGGTCACAAATATAGAGGAGATACCACACATGGAAGGTGTGGACCTTATCTCGAGGAGGACCGGTAATATTTCCAACACCGAGAATGCAACAAGATTTTCATCCGGACTCTGTTTTCTATGATCTTGGGCTTGTTCCGAAGATAACCACAAGCACTACAAGACCATGCATATACACATCATAGTCCATCATGTGAGGAGGTTAACACAAGAGGAGAGTTTGACCTCTCTACAAAAGATGAACCGGTAAAACCTCCAACATCAAAAACATCACAAGATATTCAAATGGAATCCGTTTTTGATGAACTAGAGCTTGGTATGGAGATGAACACAAGCTCTAAAATCTCTCATGGATAAAAGCCAAATAAGAACCAAGAAAGATGATATGCCAAATATGCAAAGATTTGAGCTCTCCATAAAGATGCGATCAAGTTACTCACTTGAGAGCCCCTCTTGATAGTACGCCGTCTATCCTATAACCCGGTCTCCAAACTAACAACACGAGACCGGTAAAATAGAAACCCTATCAAGATCATACCTTTGCCTTGCGCATTCCACTTGAGCTAGATGATGACGATCTTGACTCTCTCAAGATGGAACACCTTTCTTGATTGTGCTTGCTAGCACATGCTTGATGAAGACTTCTCCAAATGCTCCCCCATACCCATTATGGGAGAGCCTCGCTAAGCTCCGTCTTCATGTAACAACTTGCGCTTCATATTCTTCTCTTGATATAGATGATGGCTTGGAGATAAACATGAAGTTCACTCAATCTTCTTTTCCAAGCCATGCTTGCAATAAGCTCAACTCTTTACATGACCATTCTTCATATAAACTCTTGGATGGAACCTTGGTCATCATGTAATCTTCTAGAGTCCAACACATGAACTCCAAACTTTACCTATGGACAAGATCTACAAGTATATCTCAAAGCAAGCATTAGTCCATAAGGATTGTCATTAATTACCAAAACCACGCATGGGGCAACACATGCACTTTCAGGTTTGTAACGCTGGCCTGTCGGAACAAAATTTGGATGGACCCACTGGTAAACACATTTTCCTTTTTTTCCTCCTGTTTTGCTTCTTCCTCTGGTCACGCGGGCCGCCACCTACACCTTCCTGCGTGTGGCCGCCACTTGCTCGTGCCCGCTAGCTGATCTTTGCTAAAAGAATTAAATAATGCATTTTTTAATAATTTCCAGAAATAATACTCGTTTCCAAGAAATTTTAAAAATAATACACCCTCGGTCGTGGTTTGGCCGAGCACGCCCTGCCGGTCATGGCGTGACCGAGCAGGCCCTGTCGGCCACAACGTAACCGAGCAGTTGGTGGGCCCAGTAGGCCTGCGTAGTCGGGGGTCTTACCGGTCAGGCGTGGCCTGAAATCGGCCACGTCGCTGCCGATAGCATGGTCAGCCACGGCGCTGCCGATTAGGTGCCAAGAAATAACGCCCCACTCCTCGTCTTCCTCCTCTTCTTCCTCCTCACGTTTCCTGCTTGTTTTCTCTCTCTCTCCGCGTCCTGCTCGTTTTCTGCTCGTCTTCCTCCTCTCTTCCTCCTCACGTTTCCTGCTTGTTTTCTCTCTCTCTCGCGTCCTGCTCGTTTTCTGCTCGGGATTCACCAGCGATTTAGTCTAAACTTCCACGAAAATTTCGTCCTAGCGATAGTATTGAGCAAGAGGAACCCCGATCTACTAATGGGATAGCTTGTGGAGGTGATTTGGTTGTGCTCTTTTGGAGCAATGGTGGGGCTACGGTGGTCGACAGGTGCCTATCGGCTGTGGTAGAGCCGAGGCTATATTATTTTTGAAATTTCTTGAAAATGCGTATTATTTCTAGAAATTCTTTAAAAATGTATTATTTAAAAAGCGTTGATCTTTTAAAAAAATAGCGTCGATCTTTGAGGCTCCTTTTTCTCCTTCAAAATTTTGGTCTCTGCTATTTTTTCTGAGGTAGAAAAATTCAACTCTACTGAAATGACGGTTTTGACTTTTGAGTGAATGGTCAGATCCGTCGTGGGTGGCATAACATGAGCCCAACGATCCAGAGTAAGAAAATAGAGGCGCAACAAAACCTAAAGGGAGGCCCAATCGGCCTAAAACCCCACCGCTCTCCCCGTCCTCCCCTTCGCTCTAGCCCAGAAAGTTCTCGCCTCGCCGCCGCAACCACACCGCAGCGCCTCCGATCCCTCTCACCCCGTCCCAGTAGCTAGCTAATGGCGGCCGCGGCGAGGAACCTGGTGCTGCGGCATCTCCGCTTGGTCGCGAGCCCCGCGTCAGCGGCGTCCCTCAGGCCGGCGGCGGCGCTGCAGGGGGCCCTGCCGGGGCGGCGGTGGATGTCGTCGGAGGACGCCAAGGGGTCGTTCCTGGACAAGGACGAGGTCACGGAGCGCACCATCAAGGTCGTCAAGAACTTCCCCAAGATCAAAGACGGATCCAAGGTCCCGCACCTCCTCCTCCCTCTCTTGCCAGTTGTTACATAGTACGAATGACGGTCTGTTAGGATCAAATAGGGTACTGAAGATGCTCCCTTTTGCTTAGCGTTTCGTGGATTATTTTCTGTTGGGAGGATTCAACATCAATCGGTGTTGTTTGTAAAGATTCTTTTTTTGTTTGAAAAGCTGACGCCGTTGTAGATAGATCTCAGCCCATTAAGCTCTCTAGCTTAGCTCCGTAGGCGTTATTTGCTGTCGGCGGATGTGATGTCCAGGTTCGTAGATCGAAAGGAACGACTGCTGGAGTTGTGGGGGAGCCGGTTGATCATTACATGAGTGGTTTTGGACTCTCAGTTTGACGCGACGGCATAATGTGTGTGCCTTGTTTATTGTGCATTCTCGTGTACAATGTGCTTCTGTTGTTCCACGCGGATATTTGTGTGAACTATAGCTCATCAATCTTTGGCTTTCATAGGCTGACAGAAAGCATTAACAGAAGCTAATTCACAACAAGCACTTTCCGGCTTTTATAGCTTTTGTTTGTAACAAGCACAACTGGTTTCATATATTATGATTTGTGCAAAGATTGCTTTTAAACCTGGTGTTCTATGTGACCCAACTACCTAGTCATACTAGGTTCTCTACAAGTGAGCAATTTTCTGTGAACTTCCAACACTGCATGTACTGTTGTAGATGGGTAAAAAACGCAATCCTTTCGTAGGTAACTTGTGAAAAATGTCTTGACTGCGTTAGGTGAGCATTATAAATAGTAGAAACAATGACAATTGAACTAGTCTACAGCACTCAAGCTAAAATGTAACTGTTCAGACACTTGAGTGTGGTACTTCTTGTTTGTTTTGATTTGGGTGCCAACAGGGGTGGACTTAACTGCTAACTCCCTGAGTGATTTAGCTCCATGTGAATTTTTCAAACAGTCCGGTTTTGCAATGTTCGAAATCAGTAATCCGTCTCTTTACATTGTGTATATATAGGTGAAACCAGATGCCCACTTCAAGGATGATCTTGGCCTGGACAGTCTGGACGCAGTGGAGGTTGTGATGGCCTTGGAGGAGGAATTTGGTTTTGAGATACCTGACAATGAAGCTGACAAGATTGACTCCATTAAAGTTGCAGTCGACTTCATCGCCTCACACCCCAAAGCCAAATGAGGGGATGGATTCGGTGATATAACTCGTTTAAGTTTTACTACCATGAAACTTGTGTTTAGATGAGAAACAGTTCCTCTGTGTACTATCTGTATCTGGGGTCTCTACGGATGCTATTGCCCCATTTCGAACTTTGTCTTCTCCAAATAATATGTTTGATTATGAGAAAGAACTCGTTTTCTTGTATGGAGTTTTGCTAGCTGTTAAAGATCTATGTCCAGAATCTCCAGACTTGTATTTTCAGTTGTGATCACTACTATGTTTTTATATATCCTTGTGTAGTCACTATAAGTGTCACTTTGCTCATATATGTGCGAAATGCTTGGTTGCAGAAGTATCCTTTGGATGTCGTGAAAGGTATCATTATTCCTTAATGGTCGTCAAGAGCATTAACTTGAACCTTCTTTTAGCTTGTTAGACGCCACTGCGCCCTCAATATGTGATTCACTTGAACTTCTAGAATGACATCCCACAACTGCCAGGTCAATTTAGCAACTTTTAGGGGGCTACCAAAGAGGAAAAGGAACCACATGAACGCCAGGAGAAAGAGCGGGAGAATATCTAGTGCACCTGGACATGGTATGCATCCGGTGCACCCAGTTCCAGTTACGCCATTAGAAATTCTGGAAGTCTGGAAAAAATTATGATATGATAATATGTGTACCTATTATGTCACCAAATTTCAAAACAAAATTTAACACAAGCAGAGGGGAAAAAAAGACAACTTCGACACTAAATAGTACCAAATGTAAGTTGGACTATGAATTTGGCTCATTATCATTATTGATAATGTACTTGTCCTTTTTTAAAATTTATGTTTGATTTGAGTGTTTATGAAATGTTACATACAAGTATCATTTATTTCAATGTTTTTTTCCAGATTTTTCGAATTTTCAAAATGTGTTAACCGGGCTAAGTACACCGGGTGCACGACAAGCTCAGGGGCACCAAATACTTTCTCGAGGAAGAGCAAGAAAAGATATATGAAAAAGAACAACATTGCCGCATATGCTTCTTACGAGGGTGGAGATAATCTAGTACTACCATGTAGGGTGCTACTGGGAGACAAATGGAGGCCGAGCTACATGCCGCTCTTTATAAAAAATAAAAAAAATCATATTTTGAAGTATAAAAAAAATGACGAATGTAGAAAATGTTCAATTCCATCAACGTGTAAAATCTCGACTAGAGATATCATGTATTTTAGGCTGTACAAGAATGATAAAGTCTGACATTTAAAAGTAGTGAACAGTGCAAAATTCTAACTCTTCCAAATCTGTCATATTTTGTTATTTTTGTGTAGACCATAATATCAAATATTTTGATTTGCGATTTTGCACCTTGTTAGAATACAACATTATCTACATCCAGGTTTGTTTTCAGGTTTTTTTAATCTTCGAAATGTGATTTTCGAAATTTTCAAATAAAATGCTCCATGTAGCACGGCCTCCATTTGTGGTTTTCGGCTATTGTGCTCCCTAAGTCATAGTAGCACAACCTGAAAATTTGAGTGGATTACCTTCCGTCTCCAAATTTCACATACCTAGACACAAAAAACATAAATCCATTTACTCATTTTGATGTTGAATTTAGTAGCATTGTAGATGTACCCAGTACAATGTACTCGGGTTTCTTTTAAGAAGTTTGCATAAGTTTTGTATCGTACTACCATGAATTGCATATGTCTGGTAGTTTCTGTATCTAAAAGTTACTAGAAATTATGAAAAATACTTAAATTGAATTACCTCTCAAGTCATAAAATTCCAAATCTAAACTTATTACGCAGCTCGAGAAAAAAAAGGACACACAGTGTTAGATGTGCCCTTTTTTATTTCAAAATCTATGTTTCAAATTTGGGTCTAAATGTTTGCCACGTGACTGATGCATGGTCTTCTGTGTTACATTTTTTCTCTCTACATTTTCCGTTGCTTTCAGAGCATTGACTAGTACATTCTTGTGCTACCAAACCCATTAGGTGCTACCCATCACGCGTAGGTCAAGAGTCATGAAAAAAGTACACAATAAACTTAAAATCCAAATTCAATCTATAAATCTAAAAACAAGAATGACAAATCATGTAGTGCGTAACAACTCACTTTGCTATTAGCATATATTTGGAATGAGGTATTATTCACGATGAATTTTCTATCATTTTTGTATTGCAAAGTGAATTGTATTTGATAATTTGTGGCACTCCATATGTAAAATTCCTTTGTTTCTAAAATTAAGTCCTTGAGCAAATTCTTAGAAAAAATGACCTATAACTATAATACTATATGGAATCATATGAAAATAGATTTCATGGTGTATATAACCATATTAATTTGGTATTACAGATATTAATAGCTTTTTTCTAAAAGCTTGGTAAAACTTTACATTGTTTAAAGTCTAAATTTAGCAATGGAGGAATTATTATGTTGATGCATCGGATATTTGTATAAACTTTTACGATTTGGGACAGTGGCTTTCAAGATTTTGCTGGTAAATGTCAATGTTCAAGATATCGTTTATCGTTTACTGCTCGGTCGGTGTTGGATTAGATATTAATCGCTTATCGGACGATTTATCAGTTGACTATTTATCGGCTAGTTATTTTTTTTTGTAAATTCAAAGTTCTAAACATTGTAAAATATGATATGCAAAACTAATACTCCCTCCGTTGCCTGATATAAGGTGTCTAAGGTTTTGGCACGAATATTAAGACGCCGGTATTTTGCTTGAGGTGGACTCATTTTCTCCTGAACAAAATCGAGAGAGGAGTTCCTAATAGCCACAAATTGAAAATAATCCGTCAAATCCCTCTATTCCATATTGTGACTCATTTTTTGATGGGTAAAATTATCCATAAATCACAGCTATATTTTGAATTTTTCTCAAAAACTTAGACACCTTATGTCAAGAAACAGAGGGAGTAAGTGTTATCTTGATTCATTGTTTTGAATCAACAAAAATGGCAAAATTCGAGTAAGTGTTATCTTGATTCATTGTTTTGAATCAACAAAAATGGCAAAATTCAAGCTAACGTACAGTTATACAAGAGTATTGGCCGGCTGTCAGATCGATAAATCAAGGTAATTAAGTACCCGATATGTGGCAAAGTTCAAGCTAAATCGGCCGATAAATCGATTATCAAACTGATAAATCGACGAAAGCAATAAACTTGAACGATATTTGAACATTACAGGTAGACCAGTGTGCGAGCAATGTTAAACACGGATATGGCAACCAATCTGGAAGCCCGCATCCCCTACACTAAAGGCACAAGTTCAGCAAATATTTCCAATATTCTTTTGGCATGTTACACATGACTTTGGACCGAAGCAGCACACATGGTCACAAAATACTCCCTCCGTCCTAAAATAAGTGTCTCAAAGTTGTCCAAAAGTGAATGTATCTATACTTGTTTCATGTCTAGATACATCCACTTTTTGACAAATCTAAGACAGTTATTTTGGGACGGAGGGAGTATATGTTTCCAACTCAATGACACGTCAGATGTTTCCTGCTATGTTCATTTTTAGCCTAAATTACATCAACCTACTCTCTTTACACAGCAAAAATATTTCTATAAGTGATGGAACATTGCTAATACTTATTTACACAATGGCTACAGCTAGCATCATGAGCAGGCTAACATCAAGGGAACAGGTACAGCTAGAGGAGTGGCGACCCTTATTGCAACCACACTGAAGCCTTGTCCACCAAATAATCGCAGCCACGCAGTTCCCAGGCTTCTGAAAAGAAGCTGTATGATTAAATACTTATTGAACTGCGTAACACCTAAACAAATCCAGAGACGCCTCGTCTGGTCGTTAAACTGTGTCATCTCTGATGCTCATACTCCACATGATAAATTTCGAGTATTGCCATTTCTCATATTCTGTTCTCATCTGTCGAGTTCAGTCAGTCAACTAGGCTGTAGGAGTCTGATCTTGCGACTCTTCTGCATCATGGTAATCATGAGATATGCTGTTCTGAGCTACATCTGCAGGTTTGTCAAGATCAGAAGCAGCGACGGGTTCCTTATCTTCACCCGTGATCTTCACCAGCCTTTTTGATCTTTTAGGCCTCGGAGAAGCAATATCTTCATCTTCGCCAGGACCACTCTCAGGGATATCGTTCTCCGTGAGAGCCTTGACATCACTATCATTGTTCTGTGACTTTGGAGGTTTCTTGTGCGAGCTTTTTTTCTGCAAATATATTAGCACTTAATTGAATGAAGTTTACAGATACCAAGGCAGAGCAAAATTAGGGACTCGACTCTTAACAGGCCTCAGGGGGAAAACATGACTAGTTTATCATAATTGATCTGTGCACATTTTTATTATCCATGATTTCCCAGTACCTACTACAACTGTTGTAAGCCCCATAAGTAACTTCTCAAATACAGCAGTCATCTCACATCGCAAAGTTAATTCATAAAAGCATCAAGTGGGATAAGAACCCATGCACGCAAACATGCTAAAACAGAAAGAGCAGGATACCTCACCCACATGGACTAAAATGTGAGTCGAAAACACCAGTAAGCATAATATAAAATCGTCAAGCTTATATTACAAGATTCTAACGAAAATCTATATGGATGTTAACCTATTCTATGAAATTGTATCTCTATATAAACACGGATCTCTTAATTGTTGAGAGGGTTGCACAAACGCGGTATATAAGGCATACCCAGTAAAGCTTACAAGTAAACCAGATATGGAGATGGCGACTAAAGTTGCTGTTTCCATTTTTATAGAATTTCAAGATTACAATGGATCTATGAAAAGATCGTGTATTTACAACTACTCCCTCCGTTCCAAATTATTTGACTTCCATTTGTCCACACATGGATGTATCTAGACATGTTACACGTATAGATACATCCACATGTGAACAAATGAAAGTCAATTAATTTGGAACGGAGGGAGTACAACGGAATAGTATACAAAGTCAACACCAATGATGAAATAGAATTTATGGCTACACAAACCGTTGAAGATAGTTCTAAACCTAGGCCAAAACGAACTGGTGCAGGTAGCTCTTTTACACCCGCTTAAATTGGAATTTCAAGCTTGCATACTAAAATAATTTCTTAATTAATTTGTGTGGACATGAGTGCTTAAGAGATTACAGAGTACCATATAGCAAAAGAAACTTAAGGTCACTATCCCGAGGGTGTGATTTTCTCCAATCACAAAGAATTATCTCAATTATTCAGATGCATTTCTCGTACATACCTTTTTGCTGGTTGTGTTATCTTGTTCTAAAGATTCAGCAGTTGGATCATCCAAATCTTCAAGCATCAAATCTCCTTCTTTGTCAACCTTGATGGCCTTTGCTCGCCTCTTCTTTAGCCGATCCTTTGCCTAAAAGGGTAATGCAAATAAGTAGGAATATTTTTGCCAGACTTTTTTCCATTTAAGTCAAATAAAATTAGCTGTAGACACTCCAAATGAACTCAAGCAATTCTAAAGAGTTCCTAAACAAAATTCAACAGCAAACTACTAAGCCAGAAATTGTCAGTTTTAAGAGCAGGATACAACCTTGGCACTTGTTATGACACTCTTCCTAAGTCCCCCTAATTAGACAATGGCATATGGTACAATTTCCCGATAGAACTATTTCGTACTCAGCAGAATAAGCAATGCAAGACATAAATCAGTAAGTCGGACCAAGGATCATGTTCACAGAAGGACGGCCTTTCCTGTGAGCCAGAGAAAAGAAACCAACAAAAAATTCCAATTTAAAACTGATATTTTATTCAAAAAAAATTGAAGAGATATATATCAAACCACTAGCATTTCTAACGTGTGTGATTTATTTGAAACAGAATGACAGCAGAATGCATCTAATTACAAAGCCTGGGTTCATCTGATTGGAGTCTGTTAAATGGAAATGGTATATATTCCCTGTGTTCATATTTACATAAAATGATAGCTTTGCGCACTAGGACTAGGGAGCTGGTCGGAACGATCAGCCCTATAAATCACTTCAAAATATCCTTGTGTTGGGTAAAACATGCTCTTTAATGCAAGTATTATACCATCTACAGCGTAGCATCTTTAATGAAAGCAATATCCATCAACAAGCATATGCCATTATACGTCAAATGATGCCTCACCTGAAGTTGTATTACATGTATATTCTCTAAAAAAGAATTAAGGTACCAAGCCTAAAATGTCCTCTACTTATGAATCGGGGGAGTTATTACCTGCATTGATATTTCTTTCAATTTGTGTGCAATCTGTGTATCGTCAAGAAGTAATGAAACAACATCCTCTTGTCTCATCAGATGATCATCCTGGATTTGTTTCCCTTTCATGACCAACTCTTGCACTGCATTTTTCTGCTTCGCCCTTTGCAATATTTTCTCCTCAATAGTGTCTTTGCATATAAGTCTATACACGGTTACCTACAATTCCAAGTTTGAAATAATATATAAGGAACTGAACTGCTACAAATTCATTTCAAATGTTGGTGCAATGGAAATTCATATAAACGACTAGTGTGCTAAGAGATGGAGAAAATCAAACAGTTAACGATATGAGCTGAACAACTGCTTTTAAACAAAAAACTAAACTAGTGATCATACTAGGTTAAGCAGAAAAAAACACAAGAAAAATATAACGGATAATTAAAGTTAATAGTTGGCACAAAACCATGAAAAGAATGGCTAGTCACCAGCTTTACCCAGCATGACCGCAGAGTTATATCTAGTATAATAACAGGATTGTGAACCAGTTTTAGGTTGTAACTTCTACAGAGTTGACACTCAAACCAAAAAAGTAGTAGACATCAATGACGGTGAGAATAGCAGCATGGCCAATATAACTAAACAGAGTATGCCAATTGTGTCAATTATGCCGTTACTCTTCGTACTATAAGAGCCCATGCAAGCAATGAGAACACATATCACTGTAAGATTCAATGAACGAAATGAAAACTTCTTACAAACAGATATTAACTTGTCATAATGCTGAACAGTCACTGACTAAATAAAGACAATGAATCTAGACTTGAAGCAAAGGTATGGTGATTAAATAATTTATTTCCTATATTTTCATATTTCAGAATGTAGTACTAACATTGATACCGAAGGAATACCATGGAAACTGGAAAGAATCAACAGCATAGACAGTTATAGTCTGAACCTTGAACAAGATGGCAGCTTTAGTCCAAGAATCTTGTATACAACAAATTTATACATATTTTGCAAATATTCAGTGCTAAAAGTGCAACAGGTCAACCTTTAAACAAGGGAATGGTAAATGAAAAAATAAAAATTCACAAGCACACACACACTATCATATGCAGTTGTTTATATACCCTATGTGCTACTAAAAATGATGAAATAATGGTCAAGGAGATCATGGCTAGACAATAGTGTGTAAAGTGAGGCTTCACTTACCTCCTTCGTCTGACCAAGTCTGTGTGTTCTATCCATTGCCTGCTGGTCTTGAGTCGGATTCCAGTCAATTTCATAAAATATAACTGTATCAGCAGCGGTCAAATTAATTCCTAGTCCCCCTGCTCTCGTGCTTAGCAAGAAAACAAATATATCATTCCTGCAGAAAACAAAATTCAGATGAAGTCATGTTTGAAGAACTTTATCATCTTATTGCACTAGTTACATCCTACCAACTAATGCCCACCTGTTCTGAAAGTTTCGGACCATGTCACGACGATCAGAAATTGCAGAAGACCCATCAAGTCTGGAATACTTGAATTTTCTGAAATTCATGTAATCCTGAGAAAAAAATCATGACATGCAGAATTAGCAAACGATTCACTCTTCTGCGCGCAAACTCAACCGGACTTTTTGAATGACACGGATACAACTGTAGTAGGGTAGCACTTCCACGATTCATTTCAATCACTAATTCACTACTATTTAGTGCAGTCATAAAGTTCACAAGATCATTCAAAAAATAACAGAACCACAATGCTCCTAAAGTTTCTGAAACCCAACACCCGGCACTTTGCATCCTGTTATGCAATTACCGCACATTGATGTTTAAAAAAAAAGTCATCCATGACTGGAAAATATCAGCATTTTAGTGGGATCCAAGTATAACATAGCATAAACTACATTGAAGATAAACAATTAGAGAAATTTAGCACAAACCTATTATAGGATAAAGCGTATTCTTATTGTACAAACAACTTCAGCTAAATAAAGTTCAACATCATTTTCCTGAATGTCTATGATCCATATCTACTATCAGAAACAAGACTAAATCGCTTTTGGGAAAAAAATATTTCAGTTCCCCTCACAAAGAATTAGGTTTTAACTATCAGAAGCAAAATGAGAACTTTTCCCTCAAGTACCTCAAGGATGTCCAACATTTTAGTCATCTGAGCAAATAGGAGCACGCGGTGATTTTCAGCTCGGAGTTGCCGCAGTAGTTTATCTAAGGTATGGAGTTTTCCAGAATCCTGTCATCAATCATTCCATGTCAGTAATAAGGAGTCAAAGAACGTGCAACAACAAAAAATATGAACAAAAATTTCATAATGATCAAGGTATAAGTTTCAGAAAAATCCAGCGAGTAGTTAAGCAGGTCATAAAGCTAACAATATCCACATTGATAAAAAATTATAAGTACAAAAAGATGATGAAATTGTGCAGCTCAAGGTGCAAACCTAACGCACAAGGAACAGATATGGACTCACCGTAAGCATTTTAGCTGGATCAAAATTACTCATAGGCGGCGATGACCCAAATATCCTGTACGGTAGCTGCAGCATCGGCTCAGGGATGGGCAAATCAGCAAATACTTCTTGGATCATAGGATTAGGAACATTCGGTTCTCTAGGACCATTGAACTCAGAAGTGCGAGCAAATCCCAGAAACAGCTTCTTGATCCAGGGATCATGCATCTCATCGGTTAACTTGTAGGCAAAATTTCTATCTGAACACCTGACATTTATCTGGAAGAAGAGGAAACGGGAAAGGAGGTTATCAATGTGACAATAGTTGTGAGTCAATAACATGCATAAACCAAATAGACATTTCCAGTACTACATGGAAGTTCCAGAATTTAACAATAAAGCAAAAGATTACTGAACAACACAAACCGATGCCATTGATACAGCACAAGTGTCAACGTGGATAAATCAAATAAGCTTACCGGCGGTGCTCTAGCAGGTGGAATGAAACCATATGTTGAACGAAGAAGCCTTATGTTCGAGACAAGCCTATCATGATGAGAAAGAACTAGTGCTTCACATGGGTTATCAGTCAGGCCTATCTGAACCTTTGTTCTGAGCAAACTGGAGTCAGCCCTTTTAGGTGAAAGCAGCAATCTAGTAACAGCACGGACTTTGGTGGAATCATTCTGACTAAGCTGTGGATCAGGATCTTCTGAATCAAGAAACAGATCCACGATCTCCCTCTTGCAACGTGCCACTGAGAATGCCAGTCTCTCAAATAATGAACACATGGCCAAAAAGGAAGCTTCAACAGGGGACAGATTCATTAAACGAGTAAAGCCAAATGCACCAGATAGCAGAACAGGCTTGTTTGATGAAGTTGATTCTGGGAATGCTGACTTATGGATATTGCTTGGCAAAAATATATTAAACAGCCTGTTGAAATATCCACTCCGGAATCCACAACCATGCACGGGTAGTTCCGTGTTACAGATGATCCCTTCATAAATCAACTTCGGAATCTGTGGAGATTGAAAAAGAAGCCCATTAGTATCGTTGCTGTGCTCAAGAAAAGAGATATCGTAAACCAGATCAACAAAAACAGAAAACGAGAGACTGTACCTCAAACATTATTGGATTCCTCTTGCCTGCATAATGTATATCTTGCAATTCCCCAAACGGGGGAGGAAGAAGGGAATTTGGGATCTCCGCAAAGTTAAAGTAATAGCTTCCCTCATTGCGCTCAAACAGCTCTGGATGATTGCAGACCTAAAAGTTACATGGAGCGCATTACCAAGAAAACCCTATTAAGGAAAAAACCTTACACTACCATAATTTTTAGCACGGACCTCAAAAGGGACTAAATGAAATTTAACCATCAGAAAGAACTGTACCTTCCGTAGCTGCATGACAATATTCATAAGGCTAAGCAGCTTCTTATCATTTAGGTTGCCACGTCTCCCATCAAGCAACTCATTAAGAGAGATCTTATTCTTTATGGCTTGATAGAAGACTTGCTGACGAGAACTCAATCTGCAGTGCACAATTTCTTCTTTCTTTTTTGTCATTTCTGCAATGACATCAATCTTAACCCGGCGGAGCATAAACGGCTTCAATATAGCATGCTGCAGATATAGACAGCATGTCACGATCTTAAGAAATAGTAACGTTGTACCAAACTTTGCCCAAATGAAAAGGACATGCAGAAAATACAGAAAATAAAAAAGTGTTCCTCTGATCTATTGGCAAGCCCTATGAACAAGCATGAGACTAAACCATAGTCCTTGATAAATATAAAAGTAGCTTACCAGTCGACTAAGTTGATGTTCATTCAAGGTCCCTCCATGTTCAGCATGGCCCTCGATACTGGCAAGCAAAAGAAATGTAAGTAATAATGAAAACGACTAAAAATAAAGAAGCCATAATTTCTGAAGGAGAACATTACCCTTTTGAGAACCACTCATTAAACTGTTCATGGCTATCAAACAAAGTGGGCATGATAAAATGGAGAAGTGCCCATAGCTCAGCCATGTTGTTCTGAATTGGTGTCCCAGTAAGAAGCAAACGATTTCTACAGTTAAAGCTCAGCAAAGTCTTCCAGCGCTGGCTGCAATATATGGCAATAAGTAACTATTTGTCAAGCAAGGGCCACACAATAAGAAAATAAAAAATGAAGGCAAGCATGAATTACGGAAGTTTTCGAGCGCTGGCTGCAGTAGAGAGCAATAAGAAACATTTGAGGCGCATGAAAATTCACCTGCTTGAACTTTTAATAGCCTGGGCCTCATCCAGTACCATGTACTGCCACTTAACACGTCTCAAAAGCTTCTCTTCGTTCACAAGTATCTGATAATTTGTAATGAGAATGTGGAAGCTAGCATCTCTATGGATGAAAATAACAAATGCCACATGATTAGTTATATGATCATATTACAGAGAAAAACAGCGCAAGAAGAACCTCGACTGAGAAATCACCTCCGATAAAGACGCTTAGGGTTGATGTTCTTCCGAAGAACCATCCTTTCTGGGCCCCAATATGGGAGTATCTTAAGATCAGGGCAGAATCTGATCACCTCTTCAGCCCAATTATTCACAACAGATGCAGGAGCAACCACCAGAAAGGGTCCCCATATGTTCTTGTCCTGCATGAGATGCCCATGTCATAGCAAATGCTTGTCATGCACTATTAAACTATAACTTACTTAATATGTGATGTCTACAAAAGAAACAAAAGACAAGAGATAAATATAATCACAAACCTCAGCCAAGTGGGATAAGAATGCCATAGCCTGGACAGTTTTGCCAAGACCCATCTCATCAGCAAGAATGCCATTTAACCCCTGCAAGGAATCCAAAATGTGTGTTATGACCTAATAATGGCAGTTCATCACGAGTGGTCGAAATACACTTGCTCTATAATAGTTTACCTGTTCATAACAATTGACCAGCCACTGCAAGCCCTTTAATTGATATTCTTTTAATACACCTTTAAACAACTCCGGGGTCTGCACAGATGACTGCTCAGGCATCGTTGAGCTGAAAACAAGATAGGCTCCAAGCAATCAGTTTTAGATAATAACAATAATACTTCTTTTGTTCCACAGCAGATGTAAGAGAACTTACGGGTGTAAGAGATCAATCTTGCTAGGCTCCATAGCAGCTGCATCGTCAGTTGGAATACTAGAATCTGAAGATTGGCAAAGCCTCACGATTTCACTATCAAATGCATTTGTTATCCTTTTTTGTTGGGACACGGCTTGCTGAGCAGCTCTTAAAGCTTCTCGCTTCAATTCGGCTTCCTCAGGATCTTCTTCCTCGTCAGCCTCAGGGACAGATCCCTCGTCAGGCAGTGCTGATTCACCAGCCTTATTCTGCATAAAGTGACTATAGAGCTCGGTTTGGGATAGCAAAAAGTTGAGTCTCTGCTGCTGCCTTTTTGCTTCGCGTAGTTCCTCTTCTCGCTTCAAAGCTTCTGCTGCATCCCTTTCCTCTTTTTTCCTCAACTCATACTACGATGCAGGCACAACGAATGAGTGTCATAACAGTTTAATAATATATTGGTGCTTATATAGTGCAATAGCCCAAGAGATGTAAGAGATGGCTTTAGTATAATCTACTAGATATAGCACTCCTAGTAGATGACAAACTGAATAATTTACGAAATCTTTTGAGACAAATACCTGCTCCTTGTCTACACGTTTCCAAAATATCAACATATCCCTAGCAAGCTTCCTTGTACGTATTGGAGCACTTCTCATCAGTTTCAGTGATCTGCTTACTTTAAGCTTCACCTGGATGTTGAACAGAAATTGAGTAAAGCTTCAGAATACATGTGGTTCAGCAAGAACGTAAACTAGAGTACTGTAAAATGATGCCATGCTGTAAGGCAACAGTAGACAAATGCAATACCTCCCGCTGACAATTCTCAGCGAAGCGTTTAGCATCCATTTGTCGTTTCTTCAGCAAAGCAGCAAAATTTCTGTGATGCTTTGGCATGTTTCTAACAATAATTTGCCAGCGTTTCAGAAAACTTGCCAAGTCTTCTTTCGCAATTTCAGAATGTTCCCTTTTCACTATTTGCTTCTTTGGCAAGCTACGTTCGATAATCTGCATTGATATCATATAATTGCTAAGTACACAAATACAACAGCATGAAATCAAAATTCTAACAACTGAAACCAACCTCATATGTATCTCCTTTTTCCAAGACTTTAACATAGTGAACCTGCAAACTGCCAGATTCTGAAGTAATAAACCTCCGTATCCTCCCTGCTGATCCTTCTGGAATTGCGAAGGGGTCCTCAGTTACTTGAAGAGCAAATTTCTGCATCTTTAACCTTTCCTGGAGTGATTCATGTTGCGGCTGAGGTTCGGCTAATCCACCACGATTGGTAGCCTCAAACTTCCGGTCAGTGCCAAGCATTGCTGATAGGGTGCGGAGATCTAGCGTGCCATTCAAGAAATGCTCCTCGACACGTATATCAGAAAAAACAGGCAGATTCAGGGAAGCTGCCAACTTATCATAACCCTCTGGAATTAAGTAGCTTACATTATCCCCGATATCCAAATAGGCAGAATCAAGGGAAGCTACAATCTTATTGAAACCACCATATGCGCTAATAGATCCTGCCCCATTGAACTCAGGTGAGGCTCCTACCGCACCTAATGCTGCAACATCCTTGAAATCACTTCTGTATTTCACAGTTCTCATATGGTCATTTTTGTGTTTTATTATTTGGCGGACGTCAGCCCGAGGAGGGTCCGAACCAAAAACACCATCCTTAGCCTTTGACCTTCTGTACTTCTGAACATGTTCACTCAGCATTGTACGGTAGTG
The DNA here is from genome assembly GCA_947311845.1 of Poa pratensis. NCBI lineage: Eukaryota > Viridiplantae > Streptophyta > Magnoliopsida > Poales > Poaceae > Poa > Poa pratensis. The sequence goes on along the minus strand of CAMZMU010000117.1, from coordinate 38,929,752 downwards.
CTCCTCGGTTATTTGGTTACTGTAGGCATCTGCTTCCTCATCATCGCTAGCGGCACCAGGATGCCTTTTTCGCTTCCGATGCAGCCCATGAGAAGGATCACTGATGCCATTGTAATGATCTGATAACGATGCTTGACCTTAAAGGAAAGGTTGGGTGAGCAACAAGACACACTGAAGCATAAAAAATACAATAGAAGTGCTAAAAGATGACCTTACCTTGGCTACTCGTGCTTCCATTTGGGCTACTATTCCCATAGCGATCAAGATCTTCCGGTAAAGGGACCTTAAAGTTTAGCAATGGCTACAACAGTAGGTCCAGTAGAAACCCATATTAGAAAGGTAGATAAATAGAACTCAACAAAATCACAACAATGTCAGAATAGAAATAGATTGTCTGCTTCACTAATAGAAACTAAAAGGCACATGATATGACTATTTGTATTTTCCAAACAGTATGATTAGCGAACCCAATACATACACACAGATAAAAAAAACAGATATCAACAATACCACAATATAGAATTACTCCCTCTGATCCAAAATTAGTGTCGTGAGTTTGTATAACAGTTTGTTCTACCGTAGTAATGTCTCTCCGACAATTAAAGCGGATCGGAGGGAGTACTAAAGACAATAAACCTATAAGCTAAATTACATAAATAAACTAACAGATCATGATATGATCGAATGGAGTTCCATTGAAATCTCCAAAACCTAACACTAACAAACTGTCCATGTACGTTTGACCCATAGTAACCGAATCTGCAGCATAAGCTAAGTTTAGTATAACAAGAGACTACGGCTAAGGATAATACGGAGATACCAGCAACTAAAAAGTTTAACCGTAAATGGAACATAGCCTAGGTATGCAATTGTATCAAAACAATCCTCCTAGTGTATGAGATACTAGACAATGGCAAAGGCATTAGCAGCAACAGTAGTAGAAGATAGCAAGTGGTGACCAGGAAAACAAGAGCACAAGGCATCAGCCAATACGCACGATTGCAACACCATCACCGAACAATCTGCATTAGTGTCCAACTAGCGAGCCTCTAGACCCGGAGCCAAAACCGGCAGCTCCCACCATACTACCACCGAATTGCACATGTAAAACAATGGACAAACGCCCCTCCAGAAAGAATTCCCGAGTCCAGTGACAATGAGCATCCCTAGACCCAATCACGCCGCGCCTCAAATACAGCCCAACGCCTACCACGCGCAGAAGCCACCAGTCGAGCGAGGAGAGAGAGACACACACAGGAAGCGAGCAAGTACCTCGAGGTTGAAGAGGTTGGAGTAGGAGAAGCCGCTGCCGTTGGCGCCGCCGCGCGGGGACGGGCGGCGCGGGTCCATGGGGAAACCCTAGCGCCCCGCGCGTGGAGGGACGCTCCGGGGGGAGGAGTAGGAGCCGATGGGAGCGCGGGGACGGCGGCGTGGACGGCCCGCGGCGGCAGAGGAGTCGGCGCGATTAGGGTTAGGGTTCGCGGACGGGAGGATGGGAGAGGCAGAGGAGGACGCGGAGGAGGCGGTGGGTTGTGATGTGGTGGGGGGAGGGGAGTAGTAGTACAAGGCTCATGGCTTGGCCGAAGGCAGGGGAAGAGAGAGAAACAAAGGGTGGAGAAGAGAGGGGAGCAAGGAAAGCGAAACGGGAGCGCAAGGGGGTTTTCGGGGTTTCGAGTAGAAAACGAACGCATGATGACCATCGTGCACGGCTACCAGCGCTTCGATCTGGCCACCGTTTTTCCGATTTGCGAACGACATATTTTGTCTTCCTTTTAGGGCATCTAAGATATTTACAAATTTTCTTTTATTTTGGTTATGTACTCAATTTCAAGTTCATTTGCACAACATATTAATTCGAAACTTGATAATTTCAGTACACATAATTAAACGATATTTAAAGCTCAATGTTTCAATTTAATTATTTAAACTAAACACAACATAGGGTTGAAATGAAATAATAATCCAAATAAATAAATAAAATACGGGAAACTGCGAGCTTTATTAATTAGGCATAGAAATCTTACAATCGTTTGTGATCAGCCCGAGCACGCAGGTCGGCGCTGAATCACGTAAGACAGTATTCGAACTAGATTTACCTACTTGCGCTAGATTATGCGCAACCATGTTGCTCGCACGATCCACTTTCTTCACCTCAATATCACAGTACACATTCAATAACTCCTGGGCTTCAGCATAGTGTCCAATGCATTGAGTTCTCAATATCTTGGCTGCAAAGAGTGTTCACAGCCCTTAGGCACTCGGACTCCAGTGTTGCAGGCCAAAGACCCAAGGAAATCAGGTGCTTTAGACCTTACAGGCAGGCCAGTACCTTCTTCAACGCTAGCACATGAGGGGAGAAACTTCCATTCAGATAGACATGGGTGCGCTAAATGATCACGAATTATAATGTCAAGACCTGCCTGCTTTGTACGTGCATCCCAGCCAGCGTCAACATTAGCCTTAAAGTGTCCTTCCGGTGGTGCTGCCCAACCAGACATGTCTGCGTAGCCTGCAGATATATTATCGCCTAGCGAAGTTTCCCCTTGTCCTCCGGGGCTAGGGATGTGACGGAAAGAAAGGACTGATGAGAAATAATTAAAAAAAGCATAAGAATCAGTTGCTATGAACTTCTCGGTTCTTGATCCTTCCATGTGATGCGAGGAGTCTCTCGATTATGTTTGGATTGTGTTGCGGCTCGATAGAATCCCCATTGGGAATGTACCAAAGATTCTTGCAATGTCCTCTCTCGGCTTTGATAATAATGTTGTGCAAGATGATGCATTGTCATGCTTTGCCACGACATGTGGCTTCAAATACTCAGCAAACCCCGAACAACCGCAAAGCACTTTTGAAGCACACTGAAAGCTCTCTCAACCTCTTATATTGTCGACTCTTGAAACTTTGCAAAGAGAGATCTTCTATTGCCGACTGGACGTTGAGTTGGCTTCACAATTTTGGCCCGTGGAGGATAGATCTCATCGTTAAGATAGTGGATGGAAGAATCGAAGAGGTTGTCTAGAGGTGTGTATAGACGACTAGAAATTATATTCTTTTTTAGAAAATAGGGATAGAATATTCTCTAAATGACCGGATGCGAGAATTTATCCAAGAGAATCTAGTCTACGTTAGAGAGGTTTGGATGTAGGATGCCTCCATTAGCCGCTCACCTTATTCTTCTCAGACCTCCACATAATGTGGAGTGTTTCGATCCACTAAGTGGCGCCCTTGAAGGTGGTAAACAAACTTTTACAAACAAGTCGGGGAAATCTCCAGACCTCAATTAAAGACTCTACTAATATCCGAAGCTTTACACCACCAAGATTGAACTTCGGAACATCTTTCGTCTAGGGCGCCCAAACACCAAAGAGTAACAAGATTCACAATGGATAATAGGGGGAGTCAAATTTCTTTAGTGAAACAATATAGATCTGGATCTCCCCAAGCAAACCCTGAAGTATCGAGGAGATTGGAACACAAGGGTGTGGGAGATCTCACATATTTAAATCGAATGGAAGAGAGAGAGGTTAGAAGTTATGCCCTCAACTTGGAGAAAAAGGGGCTATTTATATAGGCCCTCCAAATATAACTGTTATGTGTTGAAATGCGTTTGGTTCATTCGGGCTAGGGCCGATACATCATGCGGCCCGACACATTTGGGCCACATACTGACATTTGGTCTGGCCTGTCTAGAAAGTTGCGCCACTAGGCTCCGGAACCTAGCCATAGAGGGTCGGAATAGCCAGACCCCTGATTATTCGGGCAAAGATTTGGGCCAGTCCAGAGAGTTGTGCCACACACGCCACTGTCAGGAGCGCCCCGGAACAAACTCATCGGTACATACGGGACCTAGAACATCCAGGGTATAAACCCAGAACATCTGGGTCTGAAAAACAGCACATCAACAGCTAGACAATGAGAGTGAAACAACACAACAACATGCTTGATGCTAGAAACATAAGTGATGCCCTTGAGGAATATCTTACGTGCGACAATGAGCTGAAGACCAAAACCAGACACCGTCTTCGTACGGTTACTATAGTACTGGACGAAGACAAAACGATGCAAACACTTGATTGATGCAAGAAGATTACATATGGCGTGTTTGAGGTAAACGCCTCAAAGAGGGGCAGGGAGTTTGTAAGGACCTCTCAGATTTACCGGTCCGGGGTGCCCACGTTATGTAAACAGATCACGATCCCAATGATCAGTGCATCGCGATCACATAACCAACATGGTATACAGAGTTACATCGTCCAACTCGATCAGTACAAAATTTACATAAATAGTGGTCACCCGACCAAGCCTACAACCATCGTCACACATGACGGAATTAACTACGATATAGCGGAAGCTTTCGGCTAGCGTCGGCCCTCGTCACAACTGGACGCATTTCCACAGAGCAGTTGACCGGTGACACTCAGTTGGCGTAGTCGTCGGCGTACTCCTCATCTTCGGCGTAGCTCTTCTCGTTAAAAAAAAAACCTGGACATTGGAATATCCAGGGGCACAGCCATGAGTACAATTACGTACTCGCAAGACCACCACCAGGCTTAAGTTTTCATGGTAATGCAATAGAAGCGTTTTCGAAAACTGGGATAGTTGCTATATATGACTATAGGGCTTAATTTTCGCAAACGATGCTTTTAGACATAGAGAATACAACATCTCTATATCTTTGTTGAAAAAGGCATTTGGAGATATAATTCTCCTTCTTTTAGAAATGACAGAAAACATTTCCACGTTTGAAAACACTTTTGTAAAACTTTTTCAAAACACTAGGATAGGGATGCCCCTTTTTCCTTTCCGGGTTCCGACTGGTTGACTCCCCGAGACCAACCATCTTCTCCCAAAATCCGTACCTCCCAGGTACCTCCTTGATGCCTCCTTTTTCTTTTCCGAAAACAGTTTCTTTTCAAAACATAAAAATGCCCATACGCCTAGATCGGGGGCCTTTCCAACCGTCCATGACCGAGGACTCGGCTATTCGAATAGATTTACACTCTGCAGAGGTGGTGCACTTTCACCACACCAAACAGTCATTCCGCCGTGATCTGCCACGGTCCACATACGACAGTATGCGGGGTTTTTGGATAACATGATCAAAGCTTTTCACTATGCCGACCCTAGTACAGAGCCTCCTCTTCAGTGGGTCTGAATCTCCCCGGCACCCAGTGGAGATGGCCATCGTATCGATCCGGTCCCTCCAAGCAACACTGCGCCATGACGGAGGGCCACTGTTTGCAACCAGCAGCGATCCAGACTCGAACTGGACCCCGCATTTAGATAACTTGGTTCAGAGAGCCCCGCTCTCCTAAGCATTTTGAGGCGCTCCGTACTAAGATAAACAAGTTTTCGGCTAAGCCCTACCCATCTCAGGTAATGTGGTTGCACGGGTTAATTGTTCGGGCGGCCGCTAGGGCTGTACTTTGTTTTTCAAAAATCATCTCCACCTCCGACTGCTCCCAGCAGCTCGGGTTTTCGTAATCACTTCCGATTGCTCCCAGCAACTCGGGTTTTCGTAAACATCTCCGATTGCTCCCAGCAACTCGGGTTTTATAAAACACTTTCTCGCCGATTGCTCCCAGCAACTCGGGTTTTTCCTCCGAAAACATTTTATCAAAACCAGGCTTCCATCCTATAGTTTTGAGATAAGAATATAAGGATATACTACTAGAAAATATAATTTTCTTGATAGCGCCTTCAGTAGAAGGCTTCTCAAGTGAAGACCTATTTTTATAAAACCTATTATATACTAGTAGATATCTTTGGCCAAACAATATTTTGTAAAATAGTTTTTGGGTGGCAAAATACCACGGAAGAAATAAAACATGCATTATTTTATTTTGAAAACAAAACATGCTTGTAAAAATAATAGGATTTCATTAGAGTGGTGAGGTGGCTTGCCTTGCTCAGCCAAGTGTCCCTGGTCTTGCCCTTCTTCGTAGACAGGTTCCACTCCCACGTACTGCTCCTCCTCTTGCGGTTCTATGATACAAGAAATTTAAACGCAACTACCGTTAATTCTAAGTAGCGGGTTGACAACAATCTAAAGTACTTAAACAAAACAGCAAGCATTTCATTACACAAACACCCTCTGGTCATAAATCTAAAACAATCCTAAACACAAACAATTAAAAACAAACAATTAAAATAAGACATTTTTAATAGTGGCAAAGTTGCTGTTTTGAGGAAAAAGGCACAAGTCCTAAAATAAGGTTCAGAAAATTAGATCCTTCTACCACAGTAATCCTAGTAATTATACAAAGCTATAGAAATTGGATTTGCATCAAAACATCACACCAAACAGGAATTAAAAATCCCACAATAGCTACTGGTCTCAAAACCAAAAGAATTAAAACTCCAGTTCTAGGAACCTCCTGCAAGCAAGGTTAAATTCTATGGAAAGGTATTGATTTTAGCTTTCGGTAGAAATTGGATTCACTCCAATTGGATACTCCTAACTCAAGTTATCTTAAAAAGAGTAGAAATAATACTTTTTAGTAGATTTAAAGTTCAGCACAAATTATAAAATATTTTTCAGTCACACTTGCTCTGCATGTTTAAGAAAATTCACAGGAACCATACAAAATTTGTCCTAAAGCTAAAACACTAACAGATCTACCACAGCTTAATTAAATCTAACACCCACAAATAACAGAAACAGAAAATAAATAAAATTGCGGCTAAAAAAAAGAAACGGGCCGCACCTGGGCCAGTTCTGGCCGAGGCCAGCTCGGATCTGGCCTGCGGGCTTGCTAGGCCGGCCCAACTGCGGGCGCAGCACCGCGCACGCGCGGCAACGGTCAACGGCCGGTCGAGTTCAAACGGGGCCGTCGATCTGGAGATCGACGGTCCTCCCGCGTCTTCTTCCGCGCGACGCGCGCGAGGTCGGCCAGGGAGAGGGAGGAAGGGCGCGGCGGCGGGATGCTCACCTAGGGCTTGAGTGCGACTGCGGGAGGGGCTGGGGTCGACGGAGGAGGAGACGGCGAACTCGTGGGTGCCCTCAGCGGCTGCATGCAGCGCCGGGAACCGTGGCTACGACGGCGGCGAGGTTCTTCGGGTCGACGACGGCGCGGCGCTTACGGCGGCTCTGGGCAGAAGAGAAGAGGGGGAGGGGTTAGCTCATGCTAGGGGCAGTTCGGCGAGCCGAAAATGGCGGAGGAAAGGGGAGGTAAACGGCAGCTTCGGCCGTGGCTCGCCGGCGACGACCTCGGCTTCCTCCGGCGTTCCCGAGCTGCAGGGTTCACGGGGATGGGCTGGGCTTCGCGGGAGGGGAGAGTGGTGTGGCGTGCGTGCTCTGGGGGACAGAGGGATGAATGGGGAGGCCGGGGTCGAGTGTGGGACGAGTTCACCCTCTTCTAGGGTGTTCGGACCAGGGGGTCAATGGGGGTGGCGTGGGGAGCTCCTACTGGCTGGCTTGGGTGGTGAGGGAGTGGGCAGGGAGGTTTTGGTCGGGAGGGCGTGGCCTGGCCAGTAGGGAGAGGGGGAGTGAGCCTCCATTGGCCAACTAAGGAAAAAGGAGAGAGGTGAGTGGTGGAGAAGGAGATGGGGGAGTGACATGCGGGTCCTAGCTGACTAGGACACTCACTCAGGGCAGAGGGTGAGAGGGGAGTCGATGGTGAGAGAGGGGAGGGCTGGTTTAGGTTAGGTTTAGAGTTTTGGGTCAACACTAACTTGTTTTTATTAATTTTACTAGCAAGGCTAAAAAAATGAACCACACCATGAGCTAAGCAACAACATGTGTGGGGTGAGCTAATTGAGGTGAAGCAAAAGTTTGCAAGCCTAAACGGGTGGAGAAAGAATTTTAAAAACAAAGCAAGTTGTGGAAAATGACCAAATGGTCACTGATTTGACTAGCACACAAAAGCATCAGGGATAAACAAGCAAACAATCTGCTAATGAAAGAAGATTTGTTTTGGTAGATAGACAAGATAGAGTAGAAGAGATTCATGTCGATGCATTTGCAATTTGACCAAAGTTAAAGATTTGGTGATGCTCAAGATATGGTATCTTTTAACAGAGACCAAGATAGGTACAGAGATGGTTTCGCCAAAGTTCTTCAAGATTTTTAATTAGGGAAGGTGGTATTGATGCTCAGTTAGGTCACACATGACCATGAGCATGCCAAAGGATTGTTCTCAAGATTTTAGGAAGTACCTTTGTTCACAAAATAATTTAATAACCATTAATGGCCTTTTTGAAAATAGTTTAAAACAAAACAATTAAAGATAATTATTTTTGTTTGAGTGAGGTGAGAGAGTATATGACATAGATCACAAAAGTGTCTTTTTAGTAAAATCCTACTTTGAAAATATACCTCAATTCATGTAAAACATTGAATTAGGCTTTTTGGTTTATAAACAAGGAAGATGAATTTTTAAGTCAAAGATGAGGTAATAAGAGTAGTTTTAGGTTTCCCACACATGTGAGGTTAATAAGGATGGACTTGCATGAGTGGAATCACATTGCCAGGGCTGAAATACTAATTCACACAAGCAAGTCAACAAAAGTCAATCCATTCAACAAGCCACAACAAACAAGCAACTAAATAACTCAAGCAGTTATCAATACCACTCTAACACAACCAAATATCAACCACCAAATTACATAGCCCTTAATACGATGAGGTGATATAGTGATCACACATGATCATGACAAGATGATGTTTTTAAAAGTATCTCAACTCGTAACTTGATAGTTTTCAAAGGGTTTGATAAAGAGAAAATATATGGGGTAGTATATTCCCCAATTGTATCATTTTCAAAAAGGTGTTGAAAACAGGATCTTTAAAATAAGAGATTTTGATACTTGCAAAATGTCAAGGTATAAAATAGGTAGGAGATAGTATATGGATCTCCATCATTTTGGAAACACTTAAATTTTTGGAATACTTTTACTTTCTCAAATAGTAGGTCTTTGGTTAGTTGATAAAATCAAAACATCAAAAGAAAAAGGAGTTGGCCAAAACAAGATTTAGAGAAGATATATGGATCATTATTCTTGTCATGACATGATCACCAAAATTAAATGATATATTCTATTAGTTGAGTTCAAAGGTAGTGGTTGTTAACTCAAACAACAAAGCAGACAAGGTCAAGCAGATCAATAGTAAGTGAAACACAAGCATTAGTGAAGTATTTCAAAAAAGTTTTTGTTGGTTCCAAATTTTGGGTCACTAATAACAGAGTATTTCTTGCTTTCCAAAATTTGGGACGTTACAGACCTTCCCCCTTAAAAGAATCTCGTCCCGAGATTCCTAAGCGGGTATTAGAGAGTGCAAGGTTAGGGGGTTTGATGCTCCTTATTTTCCTGAGGTTGTGGCTTCTCATCTGAGATGTTCCTCAAGGTCTTGTTGTCTTCCCATGGAGAGGTCTTCACTTGTGGATAACACAGTTGTTTCCTCCTAGAGGATAAAAGTCTTTGTTTGATGATGCTGACGGGCTGGTCGATGCTGATTAGCGTTCTTGTCGGTTGACTTCAGATACTCCAGGGTCGGGGCGCAAAGGAACAATTTGCCAAAACTCCATAATAAAACTGGCGTATGTCTTCCCCCTTAAAAAGGGGCCTTTTTGGGTAGTTGTTGAAGGTATAAGTTGTTGCCGACTTCAATACGTTGTTGTTCTTGGGTATCACGGCGATCTTCATCTTAGTCGTAGCTCCTTGGCACTAGCGGTTGTTGTAGACACTTGTCCAGATATTGCCGTCTTGAGGGGTTAGCAGTTAAATACCCCCAACAGTTTTCAAGCCTCGCAGGGGTGTCAGGTCCATAGACTTGACTCTCTCCGGCTTTTTCCTAAAAGTCAAAGGGTAAAACAAGCTACTAAAGATGTCTAAACTTGCTTAGGGGTAGGTGTTGTCGACTGCAACGGTCTTCAGGCCTTTCGTCGCTCTTGGCGTCTTGCTGGACATGATGTCTTCTATTGTGTCCACCTTCGGTTTAGCAGACGAGGAGTATTGATGAAGACTTCCTTTGTTCTTGGGCTTCATGACGCTTCGCTCTATCCTTCAGAGGTCGGTTTCATCTTAGTTAGCCTAAAAGATTAGTGAATGTACTTCTTGATAGCAGTCTCTAGTCGGGGTAAGTTGAGTTAATAAGGTTGGCGCATAGAAGACACTTAGGACTCTTGCTTCGGGATACATCTTGATGTAGACGATCTTCAGTGCTGGTTGTCTTCGTTGTTGCTGACGTTGATCTTCTTTGTGTGTCACGGCTTAAGGGTTTCATAAAGTCTTCAAAAAGTAGCGGCTCTTGCCGATCTTTGAATCCTTCTTGTTGCCGTTTGCGGGTCTCGAAGAGGTCAGCTAGTAGCAAGTCACTGGTGTTATATGTTACTCTAAAGTTAGATACGCTAAGTTAGCGATGGTACACTGGTAATTCGAAAAGTTAATTAAACTAGGCAGGGCTCGTCACATCTCGGGGATGGGCTTTCTCGGGTGGTCTCACGTGTCGAAGTTCAGATCAGAGGCAAAACATTTTTAGAGAGGTTTTCTAAACAAGTTTTGAAAAGCATCACGATGCATCTAATGCATAAAAGGCCAAAAAGCTATTTTTGTGTAGAGGCAAAAAGATGTTTAAACAAATGGGAAGTATGTGCCTAATATGTGTTGCCGACAAGGCGTGCTTGTGAAACACACCAGGAAAACAACACACCAACGACAAGCATACGAATCATTGTCAACCATTAGGTGCATCAGGTCTCCACCGAAGCAGCACACACGACACAGTTCCGCACAGGGGCATAGTTTTAACCCTAAACATAACAACAAACTAATTGGCGACTGGGAGGGGAACATGACTTCATTCAACCGTCACAAACTACTAGATGTGGCGCTTCTTGGAAGATTCGTTCTTGGGGAGGGACTCTTTGTTTGCCTTCAAAGCTTCAATCTCCCCGTAGGCTTCCTTGAGATCCTTCCGGGTGCTGAGGACTCGGTACCTGAGTCTTTCCCCATTTCATCAATGGCGGCCCATGCAGCGCTCCTTGCTGACTCCATAAAAGAGGCGTACTGAGACTCTGAGTTGGTGAACATCATACATCCCGTTTTGTTCTGATCATCACCTTTGTTCTTGTAGAGGTGGAGTTGCACCCACCAAAGCTCTTGTCCATTCTCCATCCAAGGAAAACCCTTGTAGACTGCGGGTCCTTCAAGTTCGAAGCTCAGCATGAGGTTCTCCAGGGCCTTGGGAAACTCAGTGGTGCTTTCCAAAGTCATGGTCATCGCCGGGCCCTTCTTGAGTGATTCGATGAGGCTCGACATCTATAAATAAAATAAAACGTCTTAGGAGGAGGCGTAAAAAGGGTAAAAGAATCCAGGCTGAGATATCTCAGTGAAAGGTAAGGTCTTAGTCCTAGGGCCTGTTACTAGTTTGATGCCAATCCTAAGGTCCTTATCTCTGTCTAGCAAGGTACACACAGACACGGAGCACATAGTCAAGTAATGTTTCAGCAAAAAGCACACAAGCAAGACACACACTTAAGCAAAAAGCATACCAGCAAAAGAGCACACACGACACTTATAGTACCAAAAGGGCACTCCACAATCGTGTTAGTCGGATAATCCAACCAAGGGTCATATCCTAATGTACTATTGGTCTTGGTCAACCTTACTTGTTGGAGTCTTCATTTCATCGGCTTGGGCCCCTGCTGGAACTCTTGAGAATGTCGAAATGGCAACTGGAGTGGGGTTGAAGTCTTGACAGTGAGACTGCTTCGGCAAGCAAGGGTTGCTCTGTAGCTTGTTTCTTCAATTGACGACCGCCTGGATGTTGTATGTTGAAGTCTTCAGACTGAACTTCGCCTTCTCCGTACTAGTTTACTTAGGTCTCATTTGGGTTCATCGTCCAGGCGAAACAAGTTTGAATGGGGCAAGATAGTAGGAAAAATCTTTTGACATACTTTAAATTGGAGAGACCAGGTCAAGATATTTTTGAGAAGAAGAGAAGAGTGGAGACCATACTAGGCTTACTTAGATAAAAATAGATTTTTGTGCAAATAGGGTTTTAGCAGAAATATTTCCCTCCTAAGCTAACGACCACGCTAAATAAGGTCTCCTAAGGTCAACGATGGCTATGATACCAAGTCTGTAAGGACCTCTCAGATTTACCGGTCCGGGGTGCCCACGTTATGTAAACAGATCACGATCCCAATGATCAGTGCATCGCGATCACATAACCAACATGGTATACAGAGTTACATCGTCCAACTCGATCAGTACAAAATTTTCATAAATAGTGGTCACCCGACCAAGCCTACAACCATCGTCACGCAGGACGGAATTAACTACGATATAGCGGAAGCTTTCGGCTAGCGTCGGCCCTCGTCACAACCGGACGCATTTCCACAGAGCAGTTGACCGGTGACACTCAGTTGGCGTAGTCATCGGCGTACTCCTCATCTTCGGCGTAGCTCTTCTCGTTAAAAAAAAACCTGGACATTGGAATATCCAGGGGCACAGCCATGAGTACAATTACGTACTCGCAAGACCACCACCAGGCTTAAGTTTTCATGGTAATGCAATAGAAGCGTTTTCGAAAACTGGGATAGTTGCTATATATGACTATAGGGCTTAATTTTCGCAAACGATGCTTTTAGACATAGAGAATACAACATCTCTATATCTTTGTTGAAAAAGGCATTTGGAGATATAATTCTCCTTCTTTTAGAAATGACAGAAAACATTTCCACGTTTGAAAACACTTTTGTAAAACTTTTTCAAAACACTAGGATAGGGATGCCCCTTTTTCCTTTCCGGGTTCCGACTGGTTGACTCCCCGAGACCAACCATCTTCTCCCAAAATCCGTACCTCCCAGGTACCTCCTTGATGCCTCCTTTTTCTTTTCCGAAAACAGTTTCTTTTCAAAACATAAAAATGCCCATACGCCTAGATCGGGGGCCTTTCCAACCGTCCATGACCGAGGACTCGGCTATTCGAATAGATTTACACTCTGCAGAGGTGGTGCACTTTCACCACACCAAACAGTCATTCCGCCGTGATCTGCCACGGTCCACATACAGTATGCGGGGTTTTTGGATAACATGATCAAAGCTTTTCACTATGCCGACCCTAGTACAGAGCCTCCTCTTCAGTGGGTCTGAATCTCCCCGACACCCAGTGGAGATGGCCATCGTATCGATCCGGTCCCTCCAAGCAACACTGCGCCATGACCGGAGGTCCACTGTTTGCATCCAGCAGCGATCCAGACTCGAACTGGACCCCGCATTTAGATAACTTGGTTCAGAGAGCCCCGCTCTCCTAAGCATTTTGAGGCGCTCCGTACTAAGATAAAGAAGTTTCCGGCTAAGCCCTACCCATCTCAGGTAATGTGGTTGCACGGGTTAATTGTTCGGGCGGCCGCTAGGGCTGTACTTTGTTTTTCAAAAATCATCTCCACCTCCGACTGCTCCCAGCAGCTCGGGTTTTCGTAATCACTTCCGATTGCTCCCAGCAACTCGGGTTTTCATAAACATCTCCGATTGCTCCCAGCAACTCGGGTTTTATAAAACACTTTCTCGCCGATTGTTCCCAGCAACTCGGGTTTTTCCTCCGAAAACATTTTATCAAAACCAGGCTCCCATCCTATAGTTTTGAGATAAGAATATAAGGATATACTACTAGAAAATATAATTTTCTTGATAGCGCCTTCAGTAGAAGGCTTCTCAAGTGAAGACCTATTTTTATAAAACCTATATACTAGTAGATATCTTTGGCCAAACAATATTTTGTAAAATAGTTTTTGGGTGGCAAAATGCCACGGAAGAAATAAAACATGCATTATTTTATTTTGAAAACAAAACATGCTTGTAAAAATAATAGGATTTCATTAGAGTGGTGAGGTGGCTTGCCTTGCTCAGCAAAGTGTCCCTGGTCTTGCCCTTCTTCGTAGACAGGTTCCACTCCCACGTACTGCTCCTCCTCTTGCGGTTCTATGATACCGGAAATTTAAACGCAACTACCGTTAATTCTAAGTAGCGGGTTGACAACAATCTAAAGTACTTAAACAAAACAGCATGCATTTCATTACACAAACACCCTCTGGTCATAAATCTAAAACAATCCTAAACACAAACAATTAAAAACAAACAATTAAAATAAGACCTTTTTAATAGTGGCAAAGTTGCGGCTTTGAGGAAAAAGGCACAAGTCCTAAAATAAGGTTCAGAAAATTAGATCCTTCTACCACAGTAATCCTAGTAATCATACAAAGCTATAGAAATTGGATTTGCATCAAAACATCACACCAAACAGGAATTAAAAATCCCACAATAGCTACTGGTCTCAAAACCAAAAGAATTAAAACTCCAGTTCTAGGAACCTCCTGCAAGCAAGGTTAAATTCTATGGAAAGGTATTGATTTTAGCTTTCGGTAGAAATTGGATTCACTCCAATTGGATACTCCTAGCTCAAGTTATCTTAAAAAGAGTAGAAATAATACTTTTTAGTAGATTTAAAGTTCAGCACAAATTATAAAATATTTTTCAGTCACACTTGCCCTGCATGTTTAAGAAAATTCAAAGGAACCATACAAAATTTGTCCTAAAGCTAAAACACTAACAGATCTACCACAGCTTAATTAAATCTGCTTGAGTGCGACTGCGGGAGGGGCTGGGGTCGACGGAGGAGGGGACGGCGAGCTCGTGGGTGCCCTCAGCGGCTGCATGCAGCGCCGGGAACCATGGCTACGACGGCGGCGAGGTTCTTCGGGTCGACGACGGTGCGGCGCTCACGGCGGCTCTGGGCAGAAGCGAAGAGGGGGAGGGTTAGCTCATACCAGGGGGAGTTCGGCGAGCCGAAAATGGCGGAGGAAAGGGGAGGGAAACGGCAGCTTCGGCCGTGGCTTGCCGGCGACGACCTCGGCTTCCTCCGGCGTTCCCGAGCAGCAGGGGTCACGGGGATGGGCTGGGCTTCGCGGGAGGGGAGAGTGGTGTGGCGTGCGTGCTCTGGGGGACGGAGGGATGAATGGGGAGGCCGGGTCGAGTGTGGGACGAGTTCACCCTCTTCTAGGGTTTTCGGACCAGGGGGTCAATGGGGGTGGCGTGGGGAGCTCCTACTGGCTGGCTTGGGTGGTGAGGGAGTGGGCAGGGTGGTTTTGGTCGGGAGGCCGTGGCCTGGCCAGTAGGGAGAGGGGGAGTGAGCCTCCATTGGCCAACTAAGGAAAAAGGAGAGAGGTGAGTGGTGGAGAAGGAGACGGGGGGGAGTGACATGCGGGTCCTAGCTGACTAGGACACTCACTCAGGCAGAGGGTGAGAGGGGAGTCGATGGTGAGAGAGGGGAGGGCTGGTTTAGGTTAGGTTTAGAGTTTTGGGTTAACACTAACTTGTTTTTATTAATTTTACTAGCAAGGCTAAAAAAATGAACCACACCATGAGCTAAGCAACAACATGTGTGGGGTGAGCTAATTGAGGTGAAGCAAAAGTTTGCAAGCCTAAACGGGTGGAGAAAGAATTTTAAAAACAAAGCAAGTTGTGGAAAATGACCAAATGGTCACTGATTTGACTAGCACACAAAAGCATCAGGGATAAACAAGCAAACAATCTGCTAATGAAACAAGATTTGTTTTGGTAGATAGACAAGATAGAGTAGAAGAGATTCATGTTGATGCATTTGCAATTTGACCAAAGTTAAAGATTTGGTGATGCTCAAGATATGGTATCTTTTAACAGAGACCAAGATAGGTACAGAGATGGTTTCGCCAAAGTTCTTCAAGATTTTTAATTAGGGAAGGTGGTATTGATGCTCAGTTAGGTCACACATGACATGAGCATGCCAAAGGATTGTTCTCAAGATTTTAGGAAGTACCTTTGTTCACAAAATAATTTAATAACCATTAATGGCCTTTTTGAAAATAGTTTAAAACAAAACAATTAAAGATAATTATTTTTGTTTGAGTGAGGTGAGAGAGTATATGACATAGATCACAAAAGTGTCTTTTTAGTAAAATCCTACTTTGAAAATATACCTCAATTCATGTAAAACATTGAATTAGGCTTTTTGGTTTATAAACAAGGAAGATGAATTTTTAAGTCAAAGATGAGGTAATAAGAGTAGTTTTAGGTTTCCCCACACATGTGAGGTTAATAAGGATGGACTTGCATGAGTGGAATCACATTGCCAGGGCTGAAATACTAATTCACACAAGCAAGTCAACAAAAGTCAATCCATTCAACAAGCCACAACAAACAAGCAACTAAATAACTCAAGCAGTTATCAATACCACTCTAACACAACCAAATATCAACCACCAAATTACATAGCCCTTAATACGATGAGGTGATATAGTGATCACACATGATCATGACAAGATGATGTTTTTAAAAGTATCTCAACTCGTAACTTGATAGTTTTCAAAGGGTTTGATAAAGAGAAAATATATGGGGTAGTATATTCCCCAATTGTATCATTTTCAAAAAGGTGTTGAAAACAGGATCTTTAAAATAAGAGATTTTGATACTTGCAAAATGTCAAGGTATAAAATAGGTAGGAGATAGTATATGGATCTCCATCATTTTGGAAACACTTAAATTTTTGGAATACTTTTACTTTCTCAAATAGTAGGTCTTTGGTTAGTTGATAAAATCAAACATCAAAAGAAAAAGGAGTTGGCCAAAACAAGATTTAGAGAAGATATATGGATCACTATTCTTGTCATGACATGATCACCAAAATTAAATGATATATTCTATTAGTTGATTTCAAAGGTAGTGGTTGTTAACTCAAACAACAAAGCAGACAAGGTCAAGCAGATCAATAGTAAGTGAAACACAAGCATTAGTGAAGTATTTCAAAAAGTTTTTGTTGGTTCCAAATTTTGGGTCACCAATAACAGAGTATTTCTTGCTTTCCAAAATTTGGGACGTTACAGAGTTCCTGCAATTCATTTAAGAAGAGAGAATTGACCCCGTTTATAAGGGAAACTGGGCCTGAAAACCACACAATGCACGATTATTAAGGGAAAACCGTGCAAAACCCTGACAAAGGGGAAGAACACCTAGCTAAACTAGGCCTACGACTCCCCCGAAGCCACGACGACACCACCAAACCTTGCACCAAGACCTCCCTGCCTAGCACCCAGCCTGGAGGCGAGGATGCCAAACACCGAGCTTTGATGGCCGCGTCACCGGCGAAGAGGAAACCGAGGCACACCATTGACACAGGACCGCCCAGACGAGGTCGCACCGTATACGCCTAGAAGTGAAGGCAGGCCAAGAGAGGCCTAGCCCCGGCAAGTGGGAGGCGCCGGACCGGAACTGAGTGAAGGCTGCCTCCGCGAAACCACGACACAAGTCCATTGCGCCCCCTCAAGCTCCACGCCTAGGACGAAGATCGGCAAGTACCCAACACCGCATGGAACCGGGGATATTGTGTGCCAAAACAGCACCCTCAAGAAGGAATGCGACGCCACGCGTTGCTGCTGTCCGGACCGACGGATCGGTCCTAGGGTTTCCCCTAGGCACACAATTAGGATTGGAGAATGGGGATGTCCCCGACGCCCCCCAGGGAGGAATGGCGGCGCCCACAGGCGCCACCGCGTCAGTGCTGGACTTGCCGGCAGGGATTTCTCCCGCAACCCATCTCCGCACCACGAATCCCCGAGCCAAGAAGAAGTGGTGGAATACCAGAGCCGGGAGCAGTCTCCGTCGAGGAAGGAATGCGCAGGGGCCGATGATGGGCGCAGGAGGGCGGGAGCAGCCGCCACGAACCACCACGCTCGACACCTCGGTCTGCCTGGAGCCCAGACCGGGCCTAGATCGGGCCCGCCCGGCCCAGACCTAGCGCAGACGGGCGCCTCCGCCCCCACCTCGCAGCCGCATCGCCACCCCTGTCCCGCCGCCACACCAAGCCGCAACCACGCCGTCCTCCGCCAGCACCAGTCCACGACGCTCGCCGGCGTCGCACGCAGATGCGCCGCCGCGCTGCGCAAGCCCGCGCCAAGAAGCGCTCGCGTTCACCGCAGATCTTCCGCGCCCCATTTGTGGAGGTTGGGGCCGTCGCCACTGCAGAGAGACCGGCGGCAGCGGCGGCGGGGAGGGAGGCCGGAGAGGAGTGCTAGGCGGCGGGCTAGGGTTCCCTCGGGTAGCCCGCGTGGGAGCGACGCGAGGGATGTCGATCGACCTCTTGTTATATGGCGTGTTTGATGACTCAAGAAGCATATTCTATCTCAAATCTCAGAGCTGTTCCAACGCAAATGAAGATTCAAAAACTAACAAGGTTGAACACCATGGTGTTCTTTTTATAGTTTTGAGTTTTATAGGAAAAAACCGTACTATCAGGAGGAGGTTAAATCTTCGAGGATAAAAGTGAAAATTGTTCTATGCTCAAACATACTCATTTATTTAAAATAAGTTCTCCTGATCTTTAGGCATCAGTTAGCTTAAACAGCTAACTTGAGATAGGCTGAACACATGTTGAAAAAGAGGCTGCGACCTAGCAAAGCCATGTTGAGTCTAATGCTTCATGTGGTCATAAGCTGATGCCAGGGAGTTAGGGGTGTTAATGGAAGATGCTTACTTTAGGAGCTCATTCTCAACGGTCATTCAACAACCTCTTGCCGTTGTGCCGCTGACCTTCATGGCCAAAGGGAAAACCGCTCCAACCACTGGCTCCCAATGTTCGACATCCCATTCTTTCCCGGTGATGCTTCTCCCGCTACTTCCGGAACGTCGAGCCAAAAAGGGAGGGGGGGGGGGGTCCTCTCAGCTTTGCCATGGCGACCTCCCTGTGCTCTCTCCCAAGTGTCCTCATCCGCGGCGATGACGTGGATGGCTGTGTGAAGCGCCAGTGCAAGATTGGTGGTGAAGGACATGCTTGCATTCTCCATTTTCGTTTTAGGGTACTTTTAGTAAAATCAATTTTCGGTTGTTTTGAGAACCACAATGTAACTTGTAATTCCACCATCTCTGGTTATGGAAACTCTAGCTAATCCCGCAAAAATTGCATACCACGGAAGTTATTGTTGGTAAACCACAAACCATTTTGAGGTATGAACATGGATCTGCTAGAATAGATCCTGCAATTTGATAGTGCATATGTGTCTAAAAAAAGCACTAGCCCCGACCCCTCCCTCTCGTTCCCCACCTACAGTGTTCAGAGGCGATTTTTGGGCGTCTCTCGCGCGGACCAGCTCGCCGGCGGCGATCCGCTCGATTCCTCGCCCTCCGCGGCCGCTCCGGCGGCGGAGGGACGGGGAATCGACGGATCCCGCCGTGTACATAGTCTAGGTGTGCGTGGGTGGCCTGCCGGCGACGCTGTGGAGATGGCGGCGTGGTCGGAGAGGCTTCTGGCGACGGCGGTTCCTCCTCTGTTCTTGGCGCTCCGGCGGAGTCCCAGGGCAGATCTGCCGTCGCGGGCGCGGCCGCTGCTCTCCGGAGTCGCGGCGTGCCTTCCTCGAGCTGGCGGCCGTGTTGGCGGCGCTGGTTCTAGCTTTTGGGGTTCGGCTGCCTCCACTTCGGTGGACGGCGTTGCTTTTGCTTAACTCTTCTGGGAGTTTGCAGGCGGATCGTTCTTCCTCGTCGGTGGCTGCGGTGGGTGCGGTGGAAGATGGGTGGTGCTGTCGTTTCGTCTCCGGCGTGAGACGGCGATGGCGGCGTGGTGGCAGCTCGAAGCCGATGCTCCTTCATCGTCCAGATTCTGGTGCTTGCGCCAGATGGATCCTGCGGCATCTCAACGTTGTTGTTCGAGCTGGCTCCTCTGGTGCGAGGTGCGGCCGCGTTCTTCGTCTCCGGCGGCGTGCTGCTGGTGGTTGAAGACGGTGGCCTGCTCGGTGGTTCCGCCGCCGCTGCGTGTGAGTTGATCTTGTCTCTGTTCGTGCGTGTGTGTGCTTGTTCTTGTTGATCTTGTACACGAACTCCCTGTCAAAAAAAAAAAATTGATAGTGCATTTTTTTAATTCCTGCTACTTTTCAACATAGATGAACTCATGAACATTGATCCAAAGTCGTCTGGTCATTGCCGCGCTGATACGTCTCAAACGTATCTATAATTTCTGATGTTCCATGTTGATATTATACCAATTGTTACATGTTTTATATACACTAGTGTCAACTTTGGTGCAACAATTTTTATATGCTTGTATATTGCACTTATTATATTGCTTTGTGTTGACAAATATCCATGAGATATTATATGTTGAAAGTTGAAAGCAATTGTTGAAGCTTAAATCTTCCTTTGTGTTGGTTAAATACCTTTTACTTAGAATCTATTGCTTTATGAGTTAAGTCTTATGCAAAACTCTTTGATGCTTGTCTCGAAAGTACTATTCATGAAAAGTTTTTGCTTATATGATTCAGTTGTTTGCTCATTATCTACTTGCTAGCAAACTATAGACCATTGACCTGGATCACTTCATTCATAACATGTGTTTTACAATACTATTTGATCAAGATTATGATTGTAGCATGTCACCTCAGAAATTATTTTGTTTTTATCGTTTTACCTACTCGAGGAGAGTAGAACTAAGCTTGGGGATGCTTGATACGTCTCAAACGTATCTATAATTTCTGATGTTCCATGTTGATATTATACCAATTGTTACATGTTTTATATACACTTCATAGCATTTTTATGCATTTTCTGGGACTAACCTATTAACAAGATGCCACAGTGCCAGTTCCTGTTTTCTGCTGTTTTTGTATTCCAGAAAAGCTAGTCTGGAAATATTCTCGGAATTGGACGAAACTTGGACAGAACCTCCTATTTTTCCAACACGTACACGGAGTCCAAAGGAGAGACGGAGGGGAGCCACGAGGCAGCCACACCATGGGGCCGCGCGGCCCCCCTGCCGCGCCGTGGGGTGGTGTGGGGCCCACGTGCGTCTCCAGCCGCCGCCCTTTCGCCTATTTATTCTCCCGACGCGAAAACCCTAAATACCCGAGCCATTATCCACGAAAAGTTCCAGAGACGCCGCCGCCGTCAACCCTAGCTCGGGAGGGTTCAGAAGCTCTTCCCGGCACCCTGCCGGAGAGGGGAATCATCACCGGAGGGCTCTACATCACCATGCCTGCCTCCGGAGTGATGCGTGAGTAGTTCATCCTTGGACTACGGGTCCATGGCAGTAGCTAGATGGTTGTCTCTCCACTTTATGCTATCATGTTTAGATCTTGTGAGCTGCCTATCATGATCAAGATCATCTTATTGTAATGCTACATGTTGTGTTTGCTGGGATCCGATGAATATTGAATACTATGTCAAGTTGATTATCAATCTATCTTATATGTTATTTATGATCTTGCATGCTTTCCGTTACTAGTAGATGCTTTGGCCAAGTAGATGCTTGTAACTCCAAGAGTGAGTATTTATGCTAGATAGTGGGTTCATGCCTCCGGTAATCTGGGAGAGTGACAATAACTTCTAAGATTGTGGATGTGCTGTTGCCACTAGGGATAAAATAACCGATGCTTAGCTTAAGGGTGCGCCGTTAGGTCTAATGCATTTGTTTACATTACGCACATTACTTAATGCATTATCCGTTGCTTGCAACTTAATACCAACGGGGAACTCGGATGACAACCTGGGGTGGATTATTAGTCATAGACGCTGTTGGATAACGGTCTATGTATTTTGTCGTAATGCCCACATGAATATCATAGTAATCATCATGTCATATATATGCATTGTCATGCGCTCAATATTTTGTCAATTGCCCAGCTGTAATTTGTTCACCCAGCATGTTAGTTATCTTTTATGGAGAGACACCACTAGTGAACTGTGGACCCCGGTCCATTCTTTTACACTGATAATACAACCAACTGCAAACATTGTTCCTTTTCATTCTCTGCAATTTACTACTGTTTTCCACACCATACGTTTAATCCTTTGTTTTCAGCAAGCCGGTGAGATTGACAACCTCACTGTTTCGTTGGGGCAAAGTAGTTTGATTGTGTTGTGTGCAGGTTCCACGTCAGCGCGCCACTGACAACCTTCAGAAGTGATTTCTTGCTCCTACTGGTTCGATTAAACCTTGGTTTCATACTGAGGGAAACTGCTGCTACACTGCTTCATACCTTCCTCTTGGGGTCTCCCAACGAACGTGTGATCCACGTCATCAAGCTTTTTCTGGCGCCGTTGCCGGGGAGCAAGAGGATTTCTGCAAGGGGAGTTTCACGCTTCCAATCTCTTTACTTTGTTATTGTCTTGCTTAGTTTATTTTTATTAGTCTTGTTTGCTTTATTTATCAAAAACACAAAAAAATTAGTTACTTGCATTTACCTTATTTCGGTTTACTTTCTTTTTATTTCATCATGCTTCTCCCTAAGTTTACTTTAAAAGATATACCGGTGGGAAGTGGGTCTATCATTGGAAGAGATAACATTGAAGAATTCTTTAGTCATGTTAGTAGACTTAAAGATTTTGAAGACAGATCCTTGGTAGAACTTGCCCCTAATTATGAAATTGCTGCTGCCTCTTTGGTTCACATGTTGGAAGCTAGGTTTGTTAATCTTAATCCTATAATGCAGCAAATGTTTCTTAAACTTCATGATATGAAAGAGGGTGAAAAGAAAGATTTTGTTTTAGAAACTCTTCTTAAAGAATTTGGTGATGTTGCTGGGGAGGCTAGAAAAGTTTTCATTCGTTATAAGATGCTTGGCTATTTTATTGATATTGCTAATACACTTGAGAAGCTTGAAAAAGATAGGCTTAAGTACACTAATGAACCCAATTATGAGGGAGAAGTCAAAATACCAATACCTTTTAAGCTTGTAGGAATGCATGAGGCACTAGAAAAGAATTTTGATTGGATTGTTCCTGAAAATTTATTTGATGAGGATAGTGTGCCTAAAAGTAATGAAAGAGGAGTTTCTGAAACTTATATAGATAAGATACAATGCATTGTTGAGAAAACTTCCAACCTTTCTATTGATGCTTCTTCACTTGGAAACACTTGATTCTTACTTTCTGCGCCTAGCTGAAAGGCGTTAAAGAAAAGCGCTTATGGGAGACAACCCATTATTTTATTTCTGCAATTTTTCTTTTCTTTTTGAGTCAAGGAGTTGTTTACTTCTGTAACAATTCCTTTGTATCTTTATTTTATCGCATTGTTGTGCCAAGTATTGCCTCTAATAGGAAGATGATGCTAGATTTGGATTTCTGCGCAGGAACAGATTTCTGCTGTTCACCGTTTTACTTCTGTAAAATCACAGAAAAATTATTTAAATCTGCAAATTTTTGTTTGTGTGATCCTCAGATATGTACGCATCTTTCGTTAGTTTAAAGTTTTTCGATCTGAGCAACGTAAGTGCCTCGAAAAATTCGTCTTTACGGACTGTTCTGTTTAGACAGATTCTGTCTTTTATTTTTCGCATTCTCTCTTTTACTAGTGTTGAGTGGAATTCTTTTTTAGGGTGAAGAGCTTCACATAACATCAGTGGCAGTAGTTAATGTTAAAAGTAACGGTCATGTTTGTGTCCTTATAGAACATGTGAGTTTTTGATTGTGCACTAACCCTCTAATGAGAATTACTCTGAGTTTGGTGTGGCGGAAGTTTTCAAGGGTCAAGAGAGAAGGATGATATAATGTGATCAAGAAGAGTGAAGAGCTTAAGCTTGGGGATGCTCCCATGGATCACCCCAGCATATTTCAAGAAGACTCAAGCGTCTAAGCTTGGGGATGCCCAAGGCATCCCCTTCTTCATCAGCAACTTATCAGGTCATCTCTAGTGAAACTATATTTTAATTCTTTCACATCATATGTGCTTTACTTGGAGCGTCTGTGTGCTTTTATTTTCAGTATTTTATTTTTCTTATGGTCAACTTGATTGGACCCTAGCATTCTTGATTGGGAGAGAGACACGCTCCGCTTTTTCATATGAATACTCCTATTCTTCACTTATACTTGTTGAGTATTCTTATCTAGCTATTGCTATGCTTTTAGCTCCTGTTTTGCATGCATCTCTTATTCAGAGCTGTTAGTTCTTTTAAAGAAAGTACTCTCTTGCTTCACTTATAATTGTTTGGAGAGTTTATGTTGAAATAAATTGATTGGTGTTTGGTTGGAACAGAAAATGTTGCATGTGGTAGATGGTATAATGGAAAAAGCTTACATATTCTTGTAGATCACTGTATTGGATAATTTGATACTTGTCAATTGTTTTGAGTTATCAAGTAGTTCATGTTTAAGCTTTTGTATCATGTAGTTAAAACCTATTAATGAAGAACTACCGTAAAGCTCGTTGAAATTTGGTTTGCATGATTGGTATCTCTAAGGTCTAGATATTTTCTAGTAAAAGGGTTTGGTTAACAAGGAAGACAGTGTAGAGTCTTATAATGCTTGCAATATGTTTTCATATAAGTCTTGCTGTGTCGGTTGATATCCTGTGTTTGCTTCAAATAACCTTGCTAGCCTAAACTCTGTACTGAGAGGGAATGCTTCTCGTGCATCCAAAACCTTGAGCCAAAATCCATGCCATCTGTGTCCACCATAACTACCTATATGTGGTATTTCCTTGCCATTCCAAGTAAATTTTTCATGTGCTACCTTTAAACTATTCAAAAATTATTACTCTATTTTGTGTCAATGTTTACCAAGCTCATGAGGACGGGGTGGATGTCTTTATGTCAACTGTCAAACAGACTTTACCACCGGACTAGCGGCATATACATCCGCTTATCCATTAATTTTGCAAAAAGAGCTGGCAAATGGGGTGCCCAGTCCCAATTAATTACAACTTTAACCGCTTAATTCTCTTCACATTTTTGCCCTGATTTATCAGTCAAGCAATGACAAACAGTGAAATATCTGCATGTGTAAACAAAAGAGAAAGAGGGATGATCTGCCTTGCTGGTAGAAATAACGTCCTTCATGGGAGCCGCTCTTAAAAGTCTGGTTGGCAGGGGTCATATTGTACTTTCCATTTTCTGATTCGTTGACAATTAACAAACACCTCTCAAAACTTATTTTTACTCTCTATATGATTTCAAAAACTTAAAAAGCTCTAGCACATGATTTAATCCCTGCTTCCCTCTGCGAAGGGCCTTTCTTTTACTTTTATGTTGAGTCAGTTTTCCTACTTCTTTCTATCTAGAAGCAAACACTAGTGTCAACTTTGGTGCAACAATTTTTATATGCTTGTATATTGCACTTATTATATTGCTTTGTGTTGACAAATATCCATGATATATATGTTGAAAGTTGAAAGCAATTGCTGAAGCTTAAATCTTCCTTTGTGTTGGTTAAATACCTTTTACTTAGAATCTATTGCTTTATGAGTTAACTCTTATGCAAAACTCTTTGATGCTTGTCTCGAAAGTACTATTCATGAAAAGTTTTTGCTTATATGATTCAGTTGTTTGCTCATTATCTACTTGCTAGCAAACTATAGACCATTGACTGGATCACTTCATTCATAACATGTGCTTTACAATACTATTTGATCAAGATTATGATTGTAGCATGTCACCTCAGAAATTATTTTGTTTTTATCGTTTTACCTACTCGAGGACGAGTAGAAACTAAGCTTGGGGATGCTTGATACGTCTCAAACGTATCTATAATTTCTGATGTTCCATGTTGATATTTACCAATTGTTACATGTTTTAATACACTTCATGCATTTTTATGCATTTTCTGGGACTAACCTATTAACAAGATGCCACAGTGCCAGTTCCTGTTTTCTGCTGTTTTTGTATTCCAGAAAAGCTAGTCTGGAAATATTCTCGAATTGGACGAACTTGGACAGACCTCCTATTTTTCCAACACGTACACGGAGTCCAAGGAGAGACGGGGGGGAGCCACGAGGCAGCCACACCATGGGGCGTGCGGCCCCCCTGCCGTGCCGTGGGTGGTGTGGGGCCCACGGCGTCTCCAGCCGCCGCCCTTTCGCCTATTTATTCTCCCGACGCGAAAACCTAAATACCCGAGCCATTATCCACGAAAAGTTCCAGAGACGCCGCCGCCGTAACCTAGCTCGGGAGGGTTCAGAAGCTCTTCCCGGCACCCTGCCGGAGAGGGGAATCATCACCGGAGGGTCTACATCACCATGCCTGCCTCCGGAGTGATGCGTGAGTAGTTCATCCTTGGACTACGGGTCCATGGCAGTAGCTAGATGGTTGTCTCTCCACTTTATGCTATCATGTTTAGATCTTGTGAGCTGCCTATCATGATCAAGATCATCTTATTGTAATGCTACATGTTGTGTTTGCTGGGATCGATGAATATTGAATACTATGTCAAGTTGATTATCAATCTATCTTATATGTTATTTATGATCTTGCATGCTTTCCGTTACTAGTAGATGCTTTGGCCAAGTAGATGCTTGTAACTCCAAGAGTGAGTATTTATGCTAGATAGTGGGTTCATGCCTCCGGTAATCTGGGAGAGTGACAAAACTTCTAAGATTGTGGATGTGCTGTTGCCACTAGGGATAAAATAACCGATGCTTAGCTTAAGGGTGCGCCGTTAGGTCTAATGCATTTGTTTACATTACGCACATTACTTAATGCGATTATCCGTTGCTTGCAACTTAATCCAACGGGGAACTCGGTATGACAACCTGGGGTGGATTATTAGTCATAGACGCTGTTGGATAACGGTCTATATATTTTGTCGTAATGCCCACATGAATATCATAGTAATCATCATGTCATATATATGCATTGTCATGCGCTCAATATTTTGTCAATTGCCCAGCTGTAATTTGTTTCACCCAGCATGTTAGTTTTCTTTTATGGAGAGAACCACTAGTGAACTGTGGACCCCGGTCCATTCTTTTTACACTGATAATACAACCAACTGCAAACATTGTTCTTTTCATTCTCTGCAATTTACTACTGTTTTCCACACCATACGTTTAATCCTTTGTTTTCAGCAAGCCGGTGAGATTGACAACCTCACTGTTTCGTTGGGGCAAAGTAGTTTGATTGTGTTGTGTGCAGGTTCCACGTCAGCGCGCCACTGACAACCTTCGAAGTGATTTGCTTGCTTCTAGTGGTTCGATTAAACCTTGGTTTCATACTGAGGAATA